>MU227243.1:1198793-1236076 GCA_018584345.1 Thuja plicata
TCAGAACCCCTGGAAAATATGCCAGGTGGGGTAGGAGGTGCCCAGAGAGGCCCAATCAGGGTCCTGAACCAGCACAGAAGCATGAGATGATGCAGAAATAGGATGATGATATGGTAGAGGTCAAAAAAATCCCTTAAGGAGGTCTAAATTCTCTTAACATGGAAGTGCTTCCATTTTAAGATGATACAATTAGATAAAATGATCATAATATTATGAAAAAATAAATAAATAATATATTAATATATATATATATATGATAATAATGGACATTACTACTATATATATTAATATACATTTTTAACATTATCTCTTTATAATATTGAATTTAATAAACATCATTGAATTGATAATATTGTTATTCAGGTAAAACAAAAAGAGATAATATTATTCTATATTAAATAGGCACGTTAATATATATAATAATGATATTATTATTAATATCAATATACATATACAATGTATAATGTATAATGTATAATGTATATTATATTTGATCAAATAATAATATTAAAACACAATACTAAATGCTTATGTTAAACCGATTAATATTGATCACTCCATATAATACCGATTGATATCGGTTTAATTAAATACCAAGTTATGCTTATTGTTACCGATTACTATCAGTCAAATTGATGACACCAATATATATCAACTGACTTAACTGTATCCTTATTGGTTAAATAATTACCGATTGATATCGATCTTAACTAACAATTGGGTGGCAACCAAGTTAGTATTCCGATTGGATGCCATTTAGGTTATCAGGCAGTTTTGTTTGGTTGTCGGGTGTCTTATATTATTAGGAAACCCTTCAATAATAATATATTTTATTTAAATTTTATTAACACCAATTAATATATTAACCATGATTTGTTATCGGGTTGAAAGGATAACTTACGGTAAAGTGTTTAATTCACCGATTAGTGTTATCGGGTGATATGGATTGGTATGAAATAACATGACATTATAGAGTCATGTCTCCTCAAGGAGACATGTCTCTATAATGGCATGTCTCACAAATACATATATATAGTCTCCATTGATCAATAAGAGACAAGTATATATAGTACAAACAATTCAAGTCTCATTCATCAAGTCAGCATAATATTGATATTAATATATTTATATATATCTATTATTATATCAATATTAGATATATATATATATATATTGTGATTTAATTATATTGAGATTATTTAAGAAAATTAAAAGTCATATAATCTGATCCCAAAATTTAACATGGTATCAGAGCCAAGTTCCTTTGTTAAAGCCTAACTGCTTGAAGAAAGATCCAATTAGATTGAAGGAAGATCTAGATCAAATTTTTGGAAATTTTATACCTACAGAATGGAAAATGGAATGAGACTTGAAGACAGACTTGAAGGTGCCTCCTATTTTGAATAGTGGAAACTTAGAATGATGTTGGTATTAAGGAAGAATGATCTAAAGACAATAATGGAAAATCCTCGTAAACTAAATGGAAAATGATGAGTAGAGTCAATGGGAAAAATTTAGACAAGGACTAAGTGCTAGTGCCAAACTCTCCAAATTTGATCAACTACATTCAAGAAGAGTATAAAGGAATCATGAAATCCAGAAGAGTACACACCTTATGATTGAGAGGGAGTTCACTGAACACTTCTGAGGTAAATTTGACATGATTGTTGATTGTTATACTAATGTTATTTTATAACTATATGGGCCCTGTGAAAATCATAAGGAAGTGACGACTTCCAAATGATTATCACTTGTATTCAGTAAATTTATTGTAAGGTGATGATCTTACAATAATTTTGTATTGTGATAGATATCTTGTAATGATATGAAGCTCGTGAGTTTGTGGATAGAATCACTGATAGAGGCAAACCACATGAGAGCTTGTGGATAGAATCACTGATAGAGGCAATCCACACTGAATCTTGTGAGTTTGTGGATAGAATTTCCGATAGAGGCAATCCACACAAGAGCTTGTGGATAGAATCACCGATAGATGCAATCCACACTGAAGCTTGTGAGTTTGTGGATAGAATCACCGATAGAGGCAATCCACATGAGAGCTTGTGGATAGAATCACTGGTTGAGGCAATCCACACCAAAGCTAAAGAGTTTGTGGATAGAATCACCGATAGAGGAAATCCCCATGAGAGCTTATGGACAGAATCACTGATTGAGGCAATCTACACCAAAGCTCATGAGTTTGTGGATAGAATCGCTGATAGAGGAAATATACATGAGAGCTTGTGGATTGAATCACTGATGGAGGAAATTCACCGGAGAACTTATGGATCAAATTGTCGATGGAGGTAATCCACCTGAGAACTATGGATAGAATCGTCAATTGAGGCAATCTACTTGATAACAAACTTTCACAATTTATGAACTTATTGTGATGTGCATTTTATCTTTCCTAGCTAAGAGGGAGTCTTGATGTTTATAGCTTCGATCAAATAAAATGATCATAATATTATGAGAAAATAAATAAATAATATATTAATATATATATTATAATAATGGGCATTACTACTATATATATTAATATACATTTTTAACATTATCTCTTTATAATATTGAATTAAATAAACATCATTGAATTGATAATATTGTTATTCAAATAAAACAATATGAGATCATATTATTTTACATTATATATGCACATTAATATATATAATAATGATACTATTATATATATCACTATACATATACAATGTATAATGTATATTATATTTGATCAAATAATAATATTAAAACACAATACTAAATGCTTATGTTAAACCGATTAATATTGGTCACTCCATATAATACCGATTAATATTGGTTTAAGTAAATACCAAGTTATGCTTATTGTTACCAATTACTATCGATCAAATCAATGACACTGATATATATCAACTGACTTAACTATATCCTTATTGGTTAAATAATTACCGATTGATATCGGTCTTAACTAACAATTGGGTGGCGACCAAGTTAGTATTCCGATTGGATGCCATTAAGGTTATCGGGCAGTTTTGTTTGGTTGTCAATTATCTTATATTATCGGGCAACCCTTCAATAATAATATATTTTCTTTAAATATTATTAACATCGATTAATATATTAACCACGAGTTGTTATCGGGTTGAAAGGATAACTTACGGTAAAGTGTTTAATTCACCTATTAGTGTTATCAGATGATATGGATTGGTATGAAAGAACATGACATTATAGAGTCATGTCTCCTCAAGGAGACATGTCGCTATAATGGCATGTCTCACAAATATATATATATATAGTCTTCATTGATCAATAAGAGAGAAGTATATATAGTACAAACAATACAAGTCTCATTCATCAAGTCAGCAGAATATTGATATTAATATATTTATATATATATATATATATATATATATATATTATTATATCAATATCAATATATATATATATAGTGATTTAATTATATTGAGATTATTTAAGAAAATTAAAAGTCATATAATCTGATCCCAAACTTTAACATTTGAGACCACATCACAAGATTTTTGTGTGTGTGTCATGACAGGATTACATTGTGACTCGTGCTCTTGGTTGAGGCCAATAGAGTCATGTGATATATTTTTTTACCTCCCTCTTTGATTGGTGTTTGGAGTCTTTTATGCATCATTGTGTTTAACCGGTAGATGTGAGTAGTGAGATGGAGTGGCTCACCAAGGAAGGCTGGGACACAAAGTGGTCCTAGGGTATCCCTTGGTTGAGTTATTTTAATAAGTGATAACCTTAAAATGAATGGGGAAAAACATAATAATAATAATAATAATAATAATAAGATCAGTGTTTTATCCATCAACCGTTTGTTTGAGAGACATGAGCTGGTATAGTCATGAATCATATGCGCATGTAGATCCAACATAAAATTAGTTGTCTATTTGAGAGACGTTTGTCGACACATTATATATTCCTTTTTGTGAGAAGGATTTCTCGATTCCACACTAGCCTGTTGGATCCATGTGATGACACTCCATTCTTGAGTCTTGACATCATACCCTGACTAGCTTGAGTAGTGACATAGACCTAATATTATTACATTCTTGCGTTACATTTTATTATCATTCCCTGATTTGTGTGCATCTACTTTGCATGATCGTATTCCCTTTCTGGTGTGAGTTCTTATCTTATGTGTGGTTGGGATACTATCTCCAAGAGTATGGTGGGGTGTGCCTAAGGGTTCCATATGGTAGGGTTTCATTTCACTATACCACTATTGGGGACAGGTGTACATATGGTGGATGACTTTAAGTGATAGATTTATTGAGCATGATGTGCTCTTTTCTATCCTTTCTTGTCATTTTCATGTATTGTGCTTATACTTGATCTATATTCTTAGTTTGATTTTATTTTAGATTATTTCATGATGCCAAGTCTGTATGGCCTCAAATCATGCCTTTCGATACTCCTCAGTGTGGATTTGTGCTCATTTTAGCCGTGCATTTGAGCTAGCATACTTGTATCTTCCATTTTAGACTTTCACAGGAAAGTTGTGCATTTGTTCATTTTTTCTGCACATGTGTTTTTCTTGTTCCTGCGCATTTGTCCTTTTCTATTGCACATTTGTTCCAAATAGATTTTCATTTGTTCATTTTGTGCATATGTTCAAACTGGTAGTGTTTAAACCTTCTTTTGTTCAAATGTCTTGAGATTGATCCTACACATTTGTCACATAGGGTTTTTCTCTTGGGGTTGTGCAAAATCTAATTCCACGATTGGTTTCCCCATGCCTACAAGACCTTTTTCATTTTTTCACTTTCCATTTTATATTTCAGTATAATGTTGTTACTCTCATTTTTCAATTTGGGTTTTAAATGTATCTATCATTGTTTTTCTTTAAGGATGAGTTGTCTCCTCAGTTAGCAACCATAGGCGGTTGTCCGGTCTCATCCCATGAGGTTATTAGACTTGGTCTGAACTACCACAAGGTGGCTTGAACATGTTCATTCTTTCTTTCTTATGTTTAGGTGTCTTGGAACTCTTGGAAGGTTATTGAGTATTCCTCTTATGAACATTTATGCAATGGTTATTCTTCTCTTTCAGTTTTTTTATTGTATTATGGTTATTAGATGCACTTGTATGGTTAATTTACACCTTTACATTAAAAATTAAATGTATTAAGTGCTTATTTGACCTTATGTTTCAAGGGTTCCTCGGTGGGGCATTACATATGTTTTGGGATCCTAGTAAAGTTAATATTGAAATTGTCATTAAGAAATCTAATTGGATGGGAGGTTGGGTGTACAGTGTTAAGAGATCTTTAAAAAAATTCTTAATCAATGTATTTGGTCCAATCAATACCATCTGTAAAAAGGACTTATGGAAAGAAATTGAAAACTACTGCAATCTTCACAGTGATAGAAATTATATTTTGGGGGGTGATTTCAATGCTATAATGGATATAAGTGAGAAAAGTGGTGGTATCCAACATGAGTCACAATCACTAAAGATTTCAGAGAATGGATAACCAACAAAAACATTTATTACATTAAAATGAATAATGACACCTTCACTTGGAACAACAGGGGAGAAGGCTTTAGTAACATAGAGGAAAAATGGATAAATTTATGTTTTTAGGGGATCTTGGCTCCTTAAATAACATATTGTCAACATATATCCTTGCAATTTATGGATCAGAACATTTCTTGTTTAGATTAGACATTATAGAAGATTGTAAACCCTTCAAAAACCCATTTAAATTTGAAAATATGTGGTACCAAGATAAATAATTCTTAGGTTTCGTAGAACAATGGTGGAAGGAAGGAAATTTTGAAGGATCAGATATGTTATGCTTTGTGTCAAAATTAAATGCCCTAAAAATTATGATTTTAAATTGGAACAAAACACATTCAAAAATATTTTTGAAGAAAAAATTGAGGTAGAAAATAGCATTCAAGAGTTAAATGAGGAAGTAATAAGAGATGGCATGGAAAAAGATAGGTACATGAAGGAAAAAGAATTGCTCCATAAATATTAGGAACTCCTATCTAAACAGGATATCTATTGGAAACACAAATCTAGAGAAACTTGGTTGTCCAAAGGTGATATGAATTCAAAGTTCTTTCACAATAGTACAAAATATAGGAGAAGTGTCAATAGGATTCTAAAAATAAAAAATTATAGAGTGGAAATAATAGAAAACCCCCAAGATCTAGAAAAAGAATTCGTCAACTTTTATTAAGACACACTAAACAATTGGGAATTTGATTTAAATGCACAACAACAAATGTTAAATAATATTCTTGAACTGTTTTCAGAAGAGTATAATAGACTCCTTAATAGTGATTTCTCCATTGAGGAGATTAAATCAACACTCTTCCAATAACACCCTAATAAGGCAACTAGACTATATTGTTTTTAGGTAGGTTTTTATAAAAAAATGCTAGCACTTCTTGGGAATTGAATTGTAAGAAGCAATTGAAAAAGCTAGTAAATCAGGAAGATTACTTAAGGAAATTAATAACACTTTCCTTACAGTGATACCCAAAAAAGTAGATACCAAGGAGCTAGGAGTTTTAGACTCGTATCTCTTTGCAATACAATCTATAAGATCCTATCTAAAGCTCTAGCTAATCGGCTTAAAAATCTATTACCACATATCATTTCAAAAGAGAAAATCAAGTTTGTCCCCAGTAGGTCCATCTTTGATGGTATCATAATAGTGCAATAAATTATTCATTTAGTTCAACAGAACAAGGAACCCAACGTGTTTATCAAATTAGATATCCAAAAGGCATATGACAAAATAGATCGAAGATTCCTTTGTAAATGCCTTGATGCATTTCAATTTTCAAAACAATGGATTAACCTTATTTTTAATTGCATATCCACTCCCATGATCTCTCTATTATTCAATGGTAGTGGTACACCTGAAGGTTTTTTTGATATATCTAGGGGATTAAGACAAGGCAATCCTATATATCCATTTCTCTTCATCATAATGGCAGAAGTTTTGGTAGGAATAGCAAGGTCTGATTTCTAGTATCAAAGTAATAGAAGGGTTACCTAATATCACACATTAACAATTTTTTGATGATACCTTATTACCTAGTAAGAGTGTAAAATCAGAAGCAAGGAATTATAAGGAAATCCTTAATTTATATATGAAAGCATCAAGTCAACGGGTTAATGTTGATAAGTCTAAGATTTTCTTTCTTAACAATTATGCAAATCTTGAAGATGAAATATGCCAAATTCTAGGGTTTAAGAAAGGGGAGTTCCCCTATAGATATTTGGGAATTCATCTTGATAAAGGTAGTAAAGCTAACCAATTATGGGACTCTTTAATTAGGAAGATGGATAATTGGAAAGGGAAATGCTTATCAAATGCAAGTCAGGATACCATGGTCAAATCAGTACTTTCAGTTATTCCCACTTATTAAATGTCATGCTTACCCCTCACGCAAGGCGCAAAGAAAAAATTGGAAAAGAAACTATAACACTTTTTTTGGCAAGGGGTCTCAGGAAAAAAAGATGGCCCTAATCAGTTGGGAAAAGATATGTATATTGCTCAAAGCTGGATTAGGCGTTAAAAATATAAAATGGCAGAATATGGCCTTAGAGGCCAATCTCATATGGAAAATCTATCAAGAACCTAATAGGAAATGGGTTAAAATCCTCATAAACAAATACCTTCAAGGGAATGACCCCATTAGTATTTTTGGAACCAGTAATTCTCCTAGAGGCTCTAGAGCATGGAATTGTATTCTTGATTGTAGGGAGATTATTAAAGATAAACTTACTTGGGATATAGGGTCAAGAGAATCTATACTTTTGGGGGAGGATTCTTGGGGAGGGTATGCTTCTATGGACAACTTATAATTAAAGAGGTATTATCCAACCTTTGCGGAAGGAAAGTAAAGGATTATATAGAGATACTGATAGGAGATCCTAATTTAGGATGGAAATGGAAATCCCTATAATGAGTTCCTTTATCTATAAATAAATAAAAAATGAAAAGGAAAAGAATACTTAACTCTCGACAATTTGTCTTTAAAAATAGGGATGATAAATTAATATGGATAGGATCTAAAAATGGATCATACAAGGTCAAAGACGGATATGATTCTTTGGTCAAAAATGACAATGGAAAGAAATGAACCTCCCCTGAATCTATGTTCGGACAAAGTTTTCCTTCCAAAAGTAGACATGTTCCTATGGGATGCATTAAAGAAAAGAATTATAACTGCTGAATGGTTTATAAAAATTGGTTTTGAAGGTCCATCAAGATGCTCTCTATGTGAAAATTAAGAAGAATCAATGGACCATATATTACTGAATTACCCATATGCCAAGAAATGTTGGCAATGGTTGAGAAAAAAGTTACAATGGAAATCATCAATGGCTAAGAATTTGATAGATTATTTAAAAGCATGGCCAATTATTTATAGGAATAGTCTTTATAATATCATCTGGGAGGTAGCCCCCTCCATTTTAATATAGGAGTTATGGAAAGAAGGTAATATGATGATATTCCAAGGGAAGTTGATGAGCAGAAAATGCTTTGAAAATAAGATGGAAGCTAGCATTGTGGAAACAATCAATAACAGACTTTGGAATATGAATCATGTAGAAGACACCTTTTCTCATTAGGATAGTATTATTAGAAGGGAACGGTTTGTTCTAATCATTCTCCCTCAATTTGGTAAGGGAGGGAAGGAAAGTAAAAAGTATAGAGAAACATGAAAATGGAGTGCTCTATAGTATAGTTGGTTCAAACTTAATTTTGATGGGCCTTCAAGTAATGAACTATAACTAATTGAATGTTTAAAGATGTTAAGTTGATGATCACCAAGCTACTGAAAGTTAATGCAAGACATTAAATCAGTTAATGTATTGTATTGTCATTGATGTCAACTTGATATAATCTAATTGGTTAAATTTGAAGTGTCAAAGAATTTAGAGAACCATAAATATTAAGGTTATGCATTCGGTAATGCATAAAAGATCAGTATTCACTAAATGACTACAAACACCGACAGGCAGTGCAGCCCGACAGACAGAGATACCCGAGAGGAAAGTCATAGTGATACTCAAGATAGTAACCCAAGCAAGCATTACCAATGAGCAGAATCAAAAGAATTACCAATGATCAAAACTTCACGGTGATGCCCGACAGAAAGACAACCCTGATGGATAGACAACCCCGATGGAGATGCCCAAGGAAAATTGAAGTGTTGACCAAAACTAACAAATAGTTAAACACCAAAAAGAAATGAAGTTCAGAAATGAAAAAAGACTTAGCTGGCAAGAGCTATAGGAGTTAACTGGTTGTTAATATTGCTTTCATCAACAAGTTAAAGCCAGAGATAAGAGAAATATTTAAAGATTTTTTATTCCAGTTGTCAAAGAGAAATATACAGGATAAAATAAAAGTAAACCTTTAAAGCAAGATTGGCTAGAATTGTGGATCATGCCAAGAACAAGAAAGTTAAGAACTGAGAAATGGTGAAATCATGTCTATAAAGAGACAAGCTAATTCATTAAGAATTATGGGAGTGAATAGAGAAACAGGATGCTGAAGATAAACTGATGAAGGAAGACTTCAATCAAACCTGATCAATCAAGCTAAAGAATAGAGCTATTTCTGTGGATATCGAGCAATAGAGAAACATAGAATCACCAAGTAGAAAGAAGTGGAGAAAAGGTATTGAAAAGATACATTGATCATAAAGGTATTATGAGCTTACAATAGATCTGAAAATCTACAAAGTGTAGTTGTATATGTGAACAAATCATTGACTGTTTCAATTTAAGCATTGGATCAGAAAGTATCTTAACCAAGAAAGACTTAACAATCCTTTATATATTGAGATACTTCCCAAGGAGTATCAAAATTTTTGTTCATGGAGATAGCATGAGATTCCAGATACCACATCACAAACTACACTAGCTTTGGTCATAAAAGGTAGCATAGAGATACCTGATATCAAGTGACAAACTATTCTATTTAAATCCTCTAACAAGGTCACACCTAACAATGTGTTTGTAACCTTTAACAAGGTTGGATCTTCACCAATCTCATTTCATAAGAGTGCAAATTTTGGGTTACCGGTCCCAATTGGTTTTTACCTTAACAGGGTTTTCACATTTAAAATCCATGTGTCAATGTGTTTACGAGTCATTACTTTAGTGTTTTGCATTACACATAACTAATCTAGATTGATCGGTATACTCTAAGTAATTTACTACATTTTAGTAAATGAAAGACTGCTAATCAGTAAAAAGTAAGAATAAGGCTTAACAATGAACTCCGAGTAGTAGTTATTTGTTGAGATTATATCAAGGCATTCATCTTGTAGGATTGAAGATAACTATAGGCTTATAATTGTGGTAATAAGTTTTGGGTTAATTTATTAGAATATTTTTGAGGCCACTGATTCACCCCNCCCCCCCCCCCCCCCCCCCCTCTCAGTTATTCTAAAAATTGGTATCATAGCTTGTGTGCTTAGAAAGGGAGTTTAATAACTCAAGAAAAAGATCACAAGATGAGCAAACGAGATGTGCCCAAGTTGAACAATGACAACTTTGCATCATGGAAAAGCAGGATGAGACTCCACCTATCAGGTATTGTAAATGATGTTACTCAATACTTGGATACTAAATTTGTATTTCCTACATGACCTCATACACTTGAGAAATTAAGAGAAAATAATGAGAATAATTCTATGATGATAGAACTTGCTTCCTCACTCTCTGATATTAAATTTGAAGATGTCAAAACCTGCACCTCTACTAAGCAAATGTGGGATAAATTGAAGCTGGTACATAGAAGAGATCCTAATATACTAAGAGCAAAGGAAGAAAGCCTAAGAGGTAAATTTGATGACCTAAGAATGATAGAAGGAGAAAATATCACTTAGTACAATTGTAGGATAAAAGAGGTAGTCAATGCTATCTAAGGAGTTGGAGGCATACTTGAAGAAGAAACAGTGGTAAGTAAAATCCTAAGAACCTTACTACCTATATATGCTATTAGAGTATCTGCTATACAATAAATGAGAGCAGTAGCAAACAATGTCACTCTAGATAGTTTGGTTGGTAGATTGATTTCATTTGAGATGAATAACTTTGATAACAATGTCTTACCATCTATTGAGTATGCATTCAAATCTTCTTTGAAACTAAGTAAGTCAAGTCATAAACACACTATGAGAAATGATAGTGAAAGTGATAGTGATGATCAAGATCTTGATGAGATTGAAGAACTAATGGCTAGAAGATTGTAGAGAGGAAAAGGTAGATACAAAGGTAAATTACCGCTTATATGTTTTAATTGTAAAGAGATTGGACACGTTACTGCTAGATGTCCTAACAGAAGAAAAGATGACAGAATTAATGATAGATCATATGAAAAGAAGTTTGATAGAAGTGATAACAGAGATTACCAAAACAACTAAAAATATAACAGAAGAGATACCCGAGACTACAAGGACAAAGGGAAGAAATCTTGTTACCTAGCTGAGAACAGAGATGGAGATACTGAGACCAAATCCTATGAAGACATTGAGATGGTATTTGTGGCCATGAAGGATGATTCAAACAAAGAAGAACGGTATGTAGAGACTGCACTCATATCTAAGGTTAGTAAGAATGATGTCTGGATTATATATAGTGGTTGTACTCACCACATGACTAGTGATAAACAAAAGTTTGAAACTTTTGAGTACTATAATGGTGGATCAATAAGAATGGGTAATGACACACCTTGTCCAGTTGAAGGTAAAGGAACCATAATTTTGAATAACCAGATCAAATGTGAAAATACATATTGGGTAAAAGGACTTAACTATAATCTATTGAGTGTTTCACAGCTAAATAACACAGGTCACCGAGTAGCATTTGAAAATAAGAAGGCAAAGACCTTTAATGAATCAGGAAGGTTGATCAAAACTGGTGAATAGACAAAAGGTAACCTATTCTATCTTGATGATATAAACACTACTTGTTTAATGGATAGAAATGAAGACATATGGTTGTGGCATAAGAGATTATGTCATGTAAATTTTGACAACATGATTAAGATAAGCAATAAAAAGAAAGTAAGAGGCTTACCGAGCATGTCAAAGCCCGAGCATATCATGTGTAGGAATTGTCAAAAGGGTAAGATGACAAAGTCTAGTTTCAAGAGAAAATCCCATACATCGAATTCTATTATAGAATTAGTCCATACTGATCTATGTGGACTAATGAGAACAAAGAGTTACTATGGTGAAAGATATTTCATTCTCTTTGTTGATGATTATTCTAGAATGATGACAGTTATGTTTCTAAAAGAAAAATTAGAAGCATTCAAGATGTTTAAATGGTATAAAGCTATGGTAGAAAAATGAAGTGGTAAGGAATTTAAATGCTTAAGATCATATAGAGAAGGAGAATTCATTTCTGGTGAATTCACTAACTATTGCAATGAGCATGGAATTAAAAGATAGGTTTCTGCACCAAGAACACCACAGCAAAATGAGATTGTTGAAAGGAGAAACAGATCCATTGTTGATTGTGCCAAAACACTGATGATAGAGAAAAGCATCACTCAAACATTCTGGAGGGAAGCTGTCAGTACTGTTGTCTACACATTGAACAGAGTACAATTGAAGAAACACACAAAGAAGATACCCTATAAGCTATGGTATGGTTACACAACCAATGTAAGTTACTTCGGAATTTTTGGTAGTCTATGTTATATTTTGAAATATGATAGAAATGGAAATATTGAATCCAAAAGTGATAAAGGTATCTTTCTAGGGTATTCCACCAAGAGCAAGGCTTATAAATGTCTTAACAAGTACTTTAACAAAATCATTGAAAGTGCGAATATCAGAATAGATGAATATGCAAAGAAAAATGAAAAGGAAAGCATAAAAGAACCAGAAGACTACAACAAGTTTGTTTACACTAAAGAACCTAAAACTCTACCTGAGCAACAATGTATCTCTCCCGAGCAACAAAATATTGCACCCAAGCATTAGGCTGCCATTACCGAAAATTAGGAAAATCCTCAAAATGATGTTCTGAGCGATGGAGATCAAAATGATGAACATAGAGATGAACTGAAAATTTCCAAGTATGTCAGAAGACATCATCCATAGAACTTGATCATAGGAAACAAGAAGGATGGAATGGGAACAAGAAGTAAGTCACTAAACACTAGATGTTTAATTTGTGATTTTGAGCCTAAATATGTTAATACTGCACTTGAAAATGAAGAATGGGTCAGTGCTATGAATGAAGAAATAGAAAAAATTAAGAATAATAGGACATGGACACTAGTACCAAGACCAGATGACAAGAATTTCATCGGTACCAAATGGATATTCAGAAACAAGATGAATGAGAATGGAGAAGTCACAAGAAATAAAGCAAGATTAGTATGTAAGGGGTATGCATAAGAAGGTATTGATTATGGAGAAACCTTTTCACCCATTGCTAGACTAGAAGGATTTAATATTCCTCTTGCTTATGTTGCATTCAAAGGATTCAAGATATACCAGATGGATGTCAAATCTGCATTCCTAAATGGAATACTAGAAGAAGAGGTATACATTGAACAAATAGAAGGGTTTGTTGATCCAGACAGGAGAAACATGGTATGTAGACTACACAAAGCCTTGTTTGGATTGAAACAAGCACCTAGAGCCTAGTATGAAAGAATTCACTCCCATCTCATAAGAATTGGATTTGTAAGAACAAGTGAAAATAGCAATCTATACTTAAAAGAAGATTCTAATGGTAATATCTTGATTGCTGAAATATTTGTTGATGATATCATATTTGGGGGTAATGATATGTTATGTAAATCCTTTGCTAATGAAATGAGCAAAGAGTTTGAAATGTCTATATTTGGGGAGATCAAATTCTTTCTTAGTCTACAGATTCTTCAATAATATGCAGGCATATATATCACATAATCCAAATACTTAAAGGAAGTGTTGAAGATATTCAAAATGGAAGATTCCAAGCTAGTTGGAACACCTATGGCAACTGGATGTAAGCTGACAAAAGAAGGCAAATAAAATGAGGTAAATTAGACATTATATAGATCAATGATTGGCAAACTAATGTATGTTGTTCATACTAGAACAGATATAGCACATACAGTAGGAATAGTTGCAAAATTCTTTGCTAATCCCAAAGAATCACACATGAGTGTTGTCAAGAGAATTATGAGATATCTAAAGAACACCGAGAACAATGGCTTATGGTATACAAGAGAAGGCAAATTTGAGCTTCAAGTCTATATCGATGTTGATTGGGCTGGAAACTTAGATGACCGAAAGAGCACAAATGGAGGATCATTCTTCATGGGTGACATACTTGTCACGTGGATCAACAAGAAGAAAGGATGCATCTCACAATCTACTGCAGAAGTAGAATATGTGGTTTTTGTTGCAAACTGCTCTAATATTGTATGGATCAAACAATTACTAGAAGGTATGAATATGAAAATTCTTGAACCAGTGATTATCTATTGTGATAATACCAATGCAATAAACATTTCTAAGAATCCAGTCATGCATGCTAAGACTAAGCATATTTCTCTCAAGTATCATTACTTAAGAGAAAAAGTGCAAGAGAAAGAAGTGATAGTAAATATGTTTAATCAAAGGAACAATTAGCTGATATAATCATAAAGTCATTGCCTAAAGACACATTTGAGTACCTGAGAAAGAGACTAGGGGTCCAACCCTTGTCTATTGGTCAGTAAGCTGACTAGGAGGCTGCATTAGCCTACACATAATTAGAAGATCATTCATGTTTATGCAAGCATGGAGATGGGCTAAAAAGATACATTTGTACATAGCAAGGTACAAATCTGCACCAAACACCAGAAATATTTATGGCTAATACAGAGCTATATTATTGATGGATAGGGAAATTCGAGTATATTATAAAAGGGTGAAAGGATATATCTTTGGCATGATCAATGTTTACTTTGGCATTGTTTTCAAAGGGAGATATTATCATTATCCAAAGGGGGAGAATATCCAAAATATCCAAAGGGATAGATTACATATGAAATATCCATCAAAGGGAGAGAAGATATCCTAAGAGAAAGATGTAACCTGTAAGGAAGAGAATATCAAAAGGGAGAGAAGTATCATAAGGGAGAGATGACTATATTGCTATCAAAGGAAAAAGAGATGATCAAGGAGAGGAATAGTCAAAGGGAGAGACAACATCAAAGAGAGAATCAAAATTTGCTACATCTATCCAGTGAAGGGATTGAAGATTGAAGAAAGCACTCTGCAAGAAACAAATCTACGCTATGTGAGCTTACCGAGAGCCAGACATTTGTATTGGTTATAAAACAAAAGATTGGTAGATTGATGAAATAAAACTAATATACATTTCATATTGTATTAGTAATAATATAGCGTGATAATGTAGTATGTTGCCATCAATTCCAAAGGGAGAGATTGATGAACTATAACTGATTGAACGTTTGAAGATATTAAGTTGATGATCACCAAGCTACCAAAAGTTAATGCAAGACATTAAATCAGTTAATGTATTGTATTGTTATTGATGTCAACTTGATATAATCTGATTGGTTATATTCAAAGTGTCAAAGACTTAAGAGAACCAGAAAGATTAAGGTTATGCTTTTAGCAATGCATAAAAGATCAGTATTCACTAAGTGACTACAAACATCGACAGGCAGTGCACCCAGATGGATAGAGATACCCAAGAGGAAAGTCACAGTGATACCCAAGAAAGTAACCCAAGCAAGCATTACCGACAAGCAAAATCTCAAGAATTATCAATGAGAAAAACTTCATAGTTGTGCTCGATGGACAGACAACCCCGACGGACAGACAACCCTGACGGAGATGCTTGAGGAGAACTAAAGTGTTGACCAAAACTAACAAAGAGTTCAACACTGAAAAGAACTGAATTTCAGAAAGGACAAAAGACTTAGCTAGTAGGAGGCATTTTAGGATTTAGCTAGTTGTTAATATTGTTTTCATTGATAAGTTAAAGCCAGAGATAAGAGAAAGATTTAAATTTGTTTTATTCCAGTTATCAAAGAGAAATCTACAGGATAAAACTAAAGTAAAGCTTTAAAGAAAGATTGGCTAGAATTGAGGATTACGCCAAGAAAAAGAAATTCAAGAACTCAGAAACGGTGAAATCATGTCTATAAAGAGACAAGATAATTCATTATGAATTAGGGGAGTGAATAGAGAAAGATAATGATGAAGAGAAATTGATGAAGGGAGACTTCAATCATACCTGATCAATCAAGCTAAAGAACAAAACTAATTCTATAGATACCAAGCAATAGAGAAGCACAACATCACCAAGAAGAAAGAAGTGGAGCAAAGGTATTGAAAAGATACATTGATCAGAAAGGTATTATGAGCTTACAATAGATCTGAAAATCTGCAAAATATAGTTTTATATGTGAAAAGATCATTTATTGTTTCAATTTAACCATTGGATCATAAATTATCTTAACCGAGAAAGACTTAACAATCCTTTCTATATTGAGATACATCCCAAGGAGTATCAAAAGGTTTGGTCATAATGACAACATGAGATGCCAGATACCATGTCACAAACTACACTGGGTTTGGTCATAAAAGGTAGCATAGAGATGCCCGATATCAAGTGACAAACTATTCTATTTAAATCATCTAACAAGGTCACACCTAACAGTGTGTTTGTAACCTTTAACAGGGTTGGCTTTTCACCGAGCTCACTTCAGAAGAGTGAAAATTTTGGGTTACTGATCCCAAGTGGTTTTTCCCTTAACAGGGTTTCCACATTAAAAATCCATGTGTCAATGTGTTTATGAGTCATTACTTTAGTGTTTTTCATTACACATAACTAATCTGGATTGATCGGTATACTTTAAGTAATTTACTGCATTTCAGTAAATGAAAGACTACTAATCAGTAAACAATAAGAATAAGGCTTAACAGTGAACTCTGAGAAGTAGTTATTTGTTGAGATTACTTCAAGGCATTCATCTTGTAGGACTGAAGATAACTAGAGGCTTATAATTGTGGTAATAAGTTTTTGGGTTAATTTAGTAGAATATTTTTAAGGACACTAATTCACCCCCCCCCCCCTCTCAATTATTCTAACATCAAGGGGAAATACAGGTGTGGTAGGGTTTGGATGCATAGTACATATGTAGGATGGAAGAAGGTGTTGAAAATTTTCTAAACCTTTAGGTGAGACTACAAATAATATAGAAGAAGTGGAAGGACTACTCTTTTGTAAGGATTTAGGAATTCAAAAGATGGAAATAAAAGGAGACTTACAAATAATCATTAATGCTCTTGGGATAGGAAATACTACTAACTGGAAGTTGAATACTAGATTAGAAAGGGCTATTGGGTTGTTGTATAGGCCTATGTCTGCACACTAAAATGAGGGTTAGTAGCACCGATTTGCAATGAAATAAATCAACACACTACTAAGAATGAGCCTATGAACAATAAAATAACAAGCGTTAGAAAGGAAAACAAATAAATAGAAACCCCAATGCTTGAATCTTCTATTGGCACTTCTCTCTACCCCTTCTAAAATGTTGTATGGATGGTGCTCAGTATTGGCATTGACAACATCTACAACTTGGGAGTGTTGAGAAAATTAGATCGAAATGATAATGATTTTGCTTGATGCTTCATATGAAAATCTTGCATAGCAATTGTGCGCAAAGTTGGAGATCCTCGATCCTCTCAGATGGTTGATAAGGGTTGATTATATAGAATATGTAAATGATTTGGATGGATGAGATTGATCCCAAATACTTTGAAATTTATGGTTGAGATCAATAAAAATTGAAGAAGGAATCAGTAAACTTCCCCTCTTAAATGAAGAGAAGAGGAAATGGTTAAGTCAACTGTAGAGTTGATTATGAGTTCCCTTTTTCAAACTGGAGAGAAGGTGGAGCAATTTATGCAATCACAGAGATAGCACATGAGTTCCCTTTTTGAACTGGAGAGAAGATGGAGAAATTTTTGCAATCACAGAGATAGCACATGACTTCCCTTTTTGAACTAGAGAGAAGATTTATTTGATTTTAGAAATTAAAATACTCATAAATCATATATTTGAATTTTGTTTTGATTTAAAATAGAATTAAGAGTGAAATTAAATTAATTTAATCAAATTAATTTAATAAGAAGAATAATTAATAAGTTTAAATATTTGAATTTAAACTTTAAGAAATGGGATTCAATTAACTAATAAAGATTAATTAAATAAGGTTTGTTAATTAAATAAAATTAATTATTTAATTAATTTTGGAGAAATGATTAAATGATTAGAGGATTAGATTTAGAAGAAATAGGTGATTAACTAATGATTAAAGAAACCATTAATTAATAAGCTTAAATAATGAAATTTAAACTTTTAGGAAATTAAACTTAATTAACTAATAAAGATTAATTAATTAAAGATTATTAATTAAATAAAATTAATTATTTAATTAATTTTGAAGAAATGATTAAATTGTTAGAGGATTAGACTTAGAAGAAATAGATGATTAACTAATGATTAAAGAAAATGTTAATTAATAAGTTTAAATAATTAAATTTAAACTTTTAGGAAATTGAACTTAATTAACTAATAAAGATTAATTAATTAAGGTTTATTAATTAAATAAAATTAATTATTTAATCAATTTTGAAGTAATGATTAAATGATTAGAGGATCGGATTTAGAAGAAATAGATGATTTAACTAATGATTAAAGAAACCATTATTTAATAGAAGAAAATTAGTAATTAAATGCAAGGTCGCAAGTCTATCCATTTTAGGGTGTCTAAATTTGCCCCTCTTTGATCATAATTATTTGTCACGTTATGTCAAAGAATTTTCAGATTTGATCCTGCCCTAGCGACAACAAGTGGACTATATGCCCCCTTAACAAATTAAGCAAAACAATGCGTCAGATGAACATTAATTTGTTGAAAATGTTGAATCATTATATGATGATGATGAATGCATTCCTATGTTAGTTATGATGTTATTGATGATGGATGCATTGATTATATGATCTAATATGCATATGTTTTGGATTTTTCTTATGCAATAAATGAATGCAAACCTAAAATGCACAATGTATCTAAGTACATGCATGTGTTAGTTAGAATAAAGTTAGTGAGAGATTAGTTTGGAAAAAAAATAATGATTGATGAAACCAAGTCATTTCCATACATTCCAATCTTTATACATCATTGCACCTTATTATGAAAAGAAAGAGATACAAATACACCTAGATATTGATAATCTGGATACTGCTATAATCTTTGATAACAACAAGAAGATAATAGATAAGGAATGTTTAATTATTTTGTAGGGATTATCTCATATTGTGGAACTGCATGGCTTCCAAATGAGTGACAACTCCTAACGCATTTATCTTGAATCATCCTTTCCCTAGAATCAAATTGAAACACTCCACAAACATCAAACAAAGAAAACAAGATTATGATCCATCATAGCCACTCTCACCACTTAGTGGTATGTTTGAGAAGCGTAAGAACACAATCATGAAAGATAATTTGACAACAGACTGGCATGACTGGCCTAGTCAACAACCTTATTATTCCTTGATTGGCTTGGTTTTTTATGTTTGACTATGGATGTGTCTGGTTTCAAGAATGGATGACTCATATAAGACCGATCTGTCTAGTTTTGAGTATATCTGTCACTGTCTAAGACAATTGATACCTTGATTAATGATAGATTAAGTCATTCGATTGATGACAATTTGGATTGTTGATAAGTTGAGTCACATGAGTCCATTGTCGATTTGCAAAGCTCTAGTTTTGACATTTGATTGATTATTTGATCGTCATTTGCTTGTTTATGACTGAGATGATTCATTGCAGAGATTTTTGCAATATTTGAAATTTTTTTATGATTGATTTCTTCAGGACATTTTTCTCTTTTTAGGATTTTTTAAGGATATTTTAGTGTTGGTAAATAGATTGTTCCTCTTCACTTTAACTCTAAAATACCCAAATATTAAAGAAATAATTGAATACAATAGTTGGGAAATGTAAATGAATAACTGATTTCCCTCTGAATTTGAAGGTACAGCTCCCTTAAATGAATGATCTTCAATGAATATTGATATTTCTTAATATAATAGGGGTATGTTCTTAACCTGAGAATAGAAGAGGTAAACCAAGCTAGGCCTAGACAGGAACTAGCTCAGGTAGAATAAATCCAACTAAATCTAGCCAATCTTGAGATCTTAGTAATCATACAAGCTCTAAAAACCGGTAATACAATGACAGACAATGATCATGCACGATGCAGGAATGAGAGATTACTGGTTAAAATAATAATGAATCAATATATCTAATAGGAACATTTCTCAAACTTTGAATAACACTAAAACTTCCCCCCAATTGACTGTATCAAATCATAATGCAGAACCTCGGATAAATCATAAAATATAAATTCAATTTCAATGAAACATTCAAATTAATAGAAAGATAAATGCAATGCAGTGGAACAGTTAAAACAATGGTATTCAGACATAGACAATTTGACTCGGCAAAATGTCATTCTTCACACCAAAATTTAGCTGACGCTTCTGTTGATTTTCAAAAGAGTACATATAGATCCTAGAGTTGGACCGTTAAAAAAAAGGGGTAACCAAAATGGTTCAACTTCCCTAACCAGAAATGATAAACACATGTTTATCCGTTACAAGCTTTATCAAAATTAATACAAGAGGGAATATTTATGTTTCTGTTTTCTTCCCTTTATCTACATTTTCCCTATAAACGGTGACAGCTGTGATGAACAGAATTAGCTCTTCATGTCTATTGATGTGGACATTGGTATATCTGATGATCCATCTGAAGTGATCTTTGGTCAGGCTCTTAACTGCATCTACCTGATCTTTCAACTCTTCCATAGCTTTATAAATGCATCCACTCAACTGTTGGAGTTTTGGCACCTTATCCAAGTGAGGAGAGGACTGCTCTGCCAACTTATCCACATAGTCAGAGAAGGATTTCTGTATGGTGGTCACTCCGATCATCTCTTTTCTTTGACCGCTTGTCTGTGACTCTATGTGGAGACCCTGAAGGAGTTTAAAATCTTTGCTCTATTCTTCTTTGATTTTAACATCTGTCTATTGTAATCCTCCTTTGGCTTGAATGATCATCTTGGTCTTAAACTCTAGGATTTGAAGCCACTCAATTAGAGGCTCATCTCCTTTCTACAGGATCCCGGCCTTCAGTGCCTCCTTAGTCTTCATTTTAACTACTACATGTAGAGAGACTATGCATTCTTGACACTTTACCCTCTCTAATATGAGAGTCTACAAATTCTTTTCATTGTAGCTCCTCTCTTTCTCCAACTTCAGTAGAGTGTTACCTAGATTCTCAAAAACTACCCGTCCTTCGAATTTGAGCCTCTCGATCCATCATTTACCAATTTTCCCAAAATTCTTGTCTTCCTGCAACTTATCTATGATAGCTTGGCTCTCTACAGCATTGGGGTCAAAGGTGGTTTGGTCACTCGGAATGTTGGCAACTAGCGTAACTAACTGTCTGATAAAGTTAGTTAGTTCAGTGACTTCTACTTTAAGTTGAACCTTAGCAGTCTTGAGTTCCTTGAGCTCTTCTTCAATTACAATGTTGGTGGACTTCCACCAATCCACTTTAGTATCATGATGAGCCAGCCCCATATCAAATGACTGCAGCTCAAAATCAGCAGTGGTCAAATCTTCAATCCTACCTACTTTCGTAGGCTTCGCTACCTCCACGGTGAAATGCCCTATTACTAGATCTCAACCCAATGTAGATAGAGTATTCTCTTTTTTTACCTTGATCATGGTAGAATTGGACTACAAGGCTCGTGAGAGAGTATCCTTTCTAGGATCTCCTTCTTCAATCCTCTTCCTCTTGCACTCTAAAGTGTTCTCTATCCAAGACTCTGTACTAGTGACTTTAGTAGCCGAGAGCAACTCCTCTATGAATAGCTTCCTGATGACTGGAGGGGTATCTTTAGGCCTAGAAGTAAATGAATTCACTGAGGTAAGGGAGGAGGAAACCAATTTAACAACTTGACCAACTTTTTGTTGCTTTCCAGCCTCTTCATTTGATTTTATGGTCGTTGTGCTAGAACTATCTTTGCCCACTTCTACTATGACAGGAGACCCTCACCTTGGAGTATCTTGGGTCGAGGTATCACCTTGCATTCCCATTGTAATGACTTGGGCTGGTTGCTCTATTTTTTTATTCTTAGCAGGCTCAGTCGTAGACTTGACTGGTTCTGTAGAGACTACTTCTTCTATTGAACCAATGATTGGGGCTGAGCCATCTCCACAAGTCTTATCCAACGGAATCTTTTCAGGAGGCTCATCACCTCCACCCGCTAGTTGAACTAATTCTTTGGCTATGGTCAGAATAGTTGTTGAAGACGATGCAGGAGTATTCCCGGTCTCTTTTGTTGGATTTTTTTAAGACGGGGGCCTCATTTCTGACCTCTTCCTTCTACCTGCTATCCACTCAACCCATTATTCCATCCTTCTATACATCCCACCCATCAAGGTTTCCAAGTCATCAATATCTTGACCTAGAATGGGTTCAGAGATTATAGGAAGGGGCTTGATATTTTCTATGTATGTATTATCGTACATATAGTGGCCGTCATCTTCTAGCCCTTTAACTGCAATGTTAACTTTGAAATTTTTGATTTGTTCAATAGTTAACCTTGCGTAGAACCTTTCTCTACTCTCTAAGTCATCCTTGCAGTTGGCCCAATAATCTTCAATATCATCAATGTGATGGATAGTGTGACCCATTTGCAGATAATCTCGAGCATGGTTCACAGGGTCATACTGCGGCCTCAGGACATCATATGTTTCTAAATGAAACCTCTTTGAGAATGTTTTTAGAACATTCTTTGCATCAGACTGGGATGCACAACTGTAGGCTCCAATGGTCATTGGGAAATCATAGCCTTTCTTCTGAGTGGACCACTTTCCTCATCACTTCAACTAGCATGATCATGTCGTCTGGATATCTGGGTAGCTTCAAAGGGAAATCGTCGAATCCTGCAAGACGAATGTATGAGAAATTTTCAAACTGGATAAAATAAGCTCCAAATTGGCTAATGAATGTCATGGCTTTTGGAGAAAATCTCCTTTCTGGGCAACCTTGTAACTCCCTGTACAATCTCATTGTAAATGCATCATTAACTTTGAGATATTTAGTATAACTATTATGCAATTGCAGACAAGGAAAGAACTCATAGCTCTTCACATCTTCTGGAAATTCTTCTAATCTAGGAAGTCCTGACCAAAGCTGAATAGTAGCCAAAGTATATAATAGAACTGAGGACATATAGAACTCATTTTGATGTTTATCTCTATTCAGGGCATTGGAGATATTTTCGCTTGCCATGAGGGCCCAATCAATAAAATGGTGTTGAGATAAAATCACCAGGACCAGGAAGAAATGATGCTCAACAAAATTTAGTGCATCCCTCTCACCTCTGATTCTGTGAAGAAATACCAGGATATCCACAATCTTCGACTTCAGGTTTGTGCCATATAGAGTTTTAGGCAACTTGCCCTTGGCACTCTTCGACTCCTGGAACCATGTCTTCATTATCTCCTTCTTCCACACGGCCTTCTTCACTCCATATTCAGTAACCTCCCAACTGTATGTCATCTCTAATTATTTGGCTTGTTCTAGAATATGAAGGGAGTTCTGAATGGAGTCTCTGTCAATAGAGAGTAGCACATTATCATCAGGAAAGAGTATTTCCTTGGTGTATGGATTATATCAAGCTATGCATTCTTGAATGAGTTTGGGAGCTTGAATTGCAATAGGGAAACTAGCGATTTTGACTAATCCACTCTCCTTTAGCTTCTCAGTAATGGGGTGCATTTGGTCTACTTTCAATCTATTTTGGAAGTTATCCATATCGAAGAACTTCAGAGAAGTGCCCATGATTTTTTGCCAATCAGAAGTGATGTTGTTCATTCCATCGAACCCTGTAAATCTGGTAGCCTTGTTTCAATTGATTTGAAACGGGAACTAGGGATATATCTCAGGAACACGAAAGAAAAGAACAACTATTGCCAAGAGCTTTCAATTTAGAAAAAATTTCAAACAGGTTGTAGCTTGTTTGTATCACTCCATTGGATTTATAACTTTTTGAATTCTTACCATTAATGGTCGACTTCCCGCTCCACATGAATGAAAAGACTTAAGCATTTATGAAAAATTATGTTATGAAGCAAAACGGCTTTATTTGAATTAATTACTTTACCTCTACAGGCTGTTAAGAAACATCTTTTCACTTTAGATATTTGTAATGGTAAATTTTTGGTGGTAGCAGATAATTGCGTTCTCGCTTCTCTTTTGGGTGGAGAAATGCTTTTGGGGTGCTCCTTTCTCAGAAATTCGCCGAGGAGGAATCTTAGCCCATTGCAATGCTAAAATGACATGTGGTGATTTTATTTGCTTTCTTTATGCCTTGAAACCCCTCCTAAGTTAGTTTTTCTTCATGGATCTTGCATATAAGGATCTAGTAGAAAATACATCTCATGGGTCGAAACCCACCTATTTGAAGTAGCAGAGAAGTCATTTTCCGCTTTTTCGCCATTGAGATTTCCTTCTTGGATTCTTCATCATTTGATCATTCCTCTGACCTGATGGGATTTGCGTTGAATCTAGTTGTCATTCTAAACTTCAATTATCTATTTCCAACTTCAACTGACCATTGAGACTTTTGAAATTACCCACCGTGGAAAATGCACTCTGCAAGTGATTTTTCGCCAAGGAGAAACTGAAAACCAATTTTCTGCCAATGAGGCAAAATAAAGTATCAGAACTAAAGAGTTCAGAATCACATAAGATCAATGTTAAGAACAAATGAAAGGTGGCCTTTATCCAATTTGGGAGCTTAACCTACCCAATATGACATAGACTAGGTCTAGTTTTTCTCTTAGGCTATGTCATATCAGATTTGTGAGCTTAACCTACCCAATTAGAGAACCCTTTATCTCTGTATATCTGACATTTTTGACATCTTTGTACATACTTATGAGCATCTATCTCTACATTCGGCCAATAGTATCCTATCCTAATGATTTTCTTTGCTAAATTGTTACCATCTGCATGGGTCCCACAAACTCCTTCATGTACCTTGTATAAGGCTCTATGGGATTCTTTGGAAGTGATATTGTAGACACCCTAAAATGGACAGGCTTGCGACCTTACATTACAAACACTAATTTTCATCTATTAATTAATGGTTTTTAATCATTAATTAATCATCCATTCTCCTCTAAATTCATTCCCCAAATCATCTAATCAAATCCCCAAAATTAATTAAATAATCAATTTTATTTAATTAACTAACCTTAATTGATTAATCTTCATTAATTAATTAAATTCAATTTCCTAAAGTTTAAATTTAAATATTTAAACTTATTAACTAATTCTTCTAATTAAATTAATTTAATTTCTTTCAACAATTCAATTCTAAATCCAAAAAGAATTTAATTATCTCACATGTTGAATACTTTAATTATAAAAATGAATTAAATATTCAATTAAATCCTTTCTTGGTGTTCAAAAAGATAACTCTTAATCAGATCTCTGATTACATGGGTTACTCCACCCACCTCTTCAGTTCAAAAAGGTAACTCCAAATTACCTCTT
Organism: Thuja plicata; assembly: GCA_018584345.1. Taxonomy (NCBI): domain Eukaryota; kingdom Viridiplantae; phylum Streptophyta; class Pinopsida; order Cupressales; family Cupressaceae; genus Thuja; species Thuja plicata. The sequence goes on from MU227243.1 coordinate 1,224,472, forward strand.
CAGTTCAAAAGGTAACTCATAATTAGTTGTTCAGTGAACTAAACTCTATCTCCTCTCTCCCAGTTGAAGAGGTGGAGTTTACTTATGGCTTCTCAAGTTCCCTTTGATCTCAACCGTTCATCCTCCTATCTCTGGGATTAATCTCAACCGTTCATATCATTTTCATATTCTATATAATCAACCCTTCATAACCATTTGAAGGATCTAGGATTTCAAGCTCACGTGCGCCATTACTCTGTCAGATTGGTTCAAGCACCAAGCCTTCTTGTGATCACATATTCGATATCATATTCTCGACGCTCCCAAGTCATAGACACTACCTACACCAATATTGAGTACCACACAAACAACGTTTTAGAAGGAGTAGAGAGAGACAATAGAAGATTCGAGCCTTGTTCATTTGCATTCATTTGTATTCCTCCTTTATTGCTTGTCATTTTATTGTTTATAGTTTCATTATTAGTATCTCCAGTTGTTTAACCCCCTTTACAAATCGATGCTACTAACCCCCCTTGGTGGAGGTATAAAATTTTTAATCCCGCTACATTTTGGTGAACCTGATGTGAATCAAATAGCCCAAAAAATCACTTGTAGACAACAAACATAACCTTTTGGCCTTGGTCATATAGCTACAGAATTCCTCTTTTATGTTTTTCTTAATATACTTGTAATTTTGCAATCATTGGTATTTTATCACAATTGACGAAAGGTTTCCGCAATCATCTGGTTTATTGTCGCAATCATTGTAAGGGCTTTAAATTTATTTTATGTCATTATTCAAGACTCTGTTGTCTTGCTCTGTGTCACAATTGACCGATCTGCACTACAATTGACACCAGTTTACCACAATCACATAGAGTTTACCGCAATTGACTGTTCTATGTTTCAATTGACAACATTCTACCATAAATAAAAGTGCTTTACCGTAATTGACAGAATATTGTCGCATCTGATAGAAATTTTCCACAATCGATAGAAGATTACCATAATTTACATAATTATTGCAAATCTAATTGAAAATCACTATTTTTTGTCATAATCAGATTGCTTTCTCTATTTTTCTGCAGGATTGACTAATGACGAATGGCCAAAGGGAAATCAGATGCATCCTGGGTGCTAGATCACTAAGAGCGACCATAAGAAGGACCACTAATTATAGAACACAACAAAGAGCCATCTTAGCCATCACAGTGGAAGATCAAAGCAAAGCGTACAACAAATATTTGGATTCTGTCAAATGTTTTGCAGCTATGTACAAGGTCACAATTAGTCTTAGTGGTCTTAACAATTCTGGAGTTGTGGGTTATTCTTCAATTCTTAATTAGACACTTTTTGGTAATAATCATGTTTGTTGAGAGCTTGTGGTGAGGAAAAGTTTAACCAAGCAACTAAAATTAACTCATTTGTCATTTTAGTGCTTAAAAAGAACATTGCATGCAAACATCTTGAACCTCACATTTCCAAATTGGTGCTTAAAATTGATGTGGAGGTTAAGAATTGAACAAAGGAAAAAAATATCTCAATTTCATGCATTAAAACTGAACAAGCAAATCATCACCTACTTTGGACTTTAAAATTGAACACGTGTGCTCGTATGGGTGATTATCTTAGTTCACATTTCAATATTTGGGGTTTAATCGATTAACCTTGTGTCTTGAGTCTTTGGTGCGCTTGCACAATCTGTTAGATTAAAAACCTTTATACTTTTTAGAAAGGCATGTCTGGGGAATGCACTTCTTCCTCAGAGAATGACCTTAAATCGGTAATCCTTCTAATCGGTATATAAACAAGATGTGAACCAAAGTTCCATTTTATATCTAGCCAAGCTTGGACAAGGTGTGTTGATGATAGCCTGGATCGGGTGAATATCCCTAAGTAGCCAGCATGGTCAACTAGGATCTTAAGTGAGTCACACAAGTAAAAACCAATTGGATAGACACCACGGAACCTACTACGACCTTGTTAAAATAGAGGCCAACCCAATTCACCTCTGAGAAAATACCTTATTATAGTGCAAGGGGTTGCAGAATTTCCCCCCAAGATTCCCAACATATGTGTTCCAGGGTATTGTGTTAGTGAAAGAGATCTTCACTAGCATGACAACAATATATGGCAATAGAAAAAACACGGGCACCTATGTCATGGACATTCATGTCCTAGTAGTGCGACACTTTTTGTGTGAGATAACATTCAAGCATTGGGCCTATAACATTGTATTTGAAAGCCAAATTTTCCTTAGATTAATCTGATTTTCCTTGTATCAAAACCTGTGCTAGATTACAAAATACATTTTCCATTGTGCTTGTTCTTTGATCAGTCTCCAAAATGAAAAACAAACATCAAAACTATCAAAACAAGTCAAACATGTAAAATTCTAGGGTGTCAACATCAAACCCATCCCGCAAATTAGAAGCCTTGTTCCTAAAAATCAATTTTATCAGACAGTGAAGCCAAATTAAAATATTTTTTTAGACTATCTCCCCTTTGCCACAATTACCCGCATCCTAGCGTAATTGATAGAATTCTTCCCCAATTGTCCTTTTTATTAGCGCACTTGACCTTTTTATTACCGCAATCAGTTATTTATTACCGCAATCAACCTGTCACTTTACCGCAATCGGTGGAAGTTTGCCGCACTTGACTAGAGACTTTAAAACACCTATTTTTTCTAAAAACTTTGAAAAGACTCCTCATTCTATGTAAAAGATCAGTGTCTATCCCAGAAAAACATGAATAACATTGTGTGAATCTCTAAACTTTAAATATCATCCGTTCTTTGAAAGTATGATTATTGTCCAAACATTGTTAGTTCAAAAGTTCAGACTCAAAATATCTTGATCTCGTTATCTCAAAACCATCATATCTCTATCAATTACTTTGTCCCAGGCAATAGTCGACAATCCTATTCTTACATCATCAAGTCTTTGAGATCAAGATAAATCAACATCTGTCCTTAGAATTACCCTTGTCCAAACATAACTCGGACTCTCCAAGAGAGGTTATCCTTTTCTGTTTGCTTTATATCACTTGTTTTAGTCATAAAATCTTGAAAAAACTATGTCTCACACACCTTATGGAGGGCCTTACACTAGGTCGAAGGCTAAAACTCAACCTTACGAGTCTTATATCAACTGATTTCCCCCTTGGGAATAAGAGCGAGAGGATGACACTTTTAGAAATACCAATCCTGCACTTTTCATTGAGAATCATCATAGACCAACATTGTTCCATGATGTCACAAAGGAGGATCTTGAAGATATAGAGAAAGAAGCCTATTCCGCACAGGTAGTTGATGTTGTTGTACAGAGAAATCTTGAATGTTTCTTAGCTATGTTGATTATGAAGGGATTCAAACTCCACACCAAATTCAATATGTCAACCATATGGCTTGTGAACCCTCTTGCAGGTCAAAACACTACTCGACCCTCTCAAACAGAACATGTGATATCCCAAATATTTCCATCTTTGATGATAACGACATCAGCGTAGACTGTGTCCAATCAGACTAGCTCTTCAAATCAAGCTAGCATGTCTTCCACACAAAGCATTACAGGCGCCCAACTAAGTGCACCCATGGTCACTATTGTGCCTCAACCCTCGGCCTCATGGCCTTTTTCATCAAGCTCTCATGCTATGTCCTTAATCCCACCAATAAGAAACAACCCTTTTGTGACTGTTTTGCTACTATAGTCAATCCATGCTAGCCTTGGGCTCAATACCTCTCTCCTATAGGGGTCCATCTCTACGGGTCTAAATTTTAGTCAATGCCCACCCAAGGTTGTGCCTTTTCTCTTATAGGGACCATAACAACCCCAGCAAAAACAACCTCAACCCCAATAGTAGCAACCCTAGCTTCAGCACCAACAACCCCAACAACAAACACAACATAATCAATCTTAGGTCAATCACATGCCCCAGTATCAGAATCACATGTTAGGGAACCTATATCAAGTCCCAAGGACTAGATTGTATATCCCAGCTCAAGGTACACAGAGGCGCAACCTCATACCTACTATGGCATAGAGGTACAATGTCACCAATAATCCTCAATCTCAGACAGACATGTTAATCCAACAAGTGCAGAGTCTTCAAACCCAAATGATGGACATGCAAAATAAAGGGAAAACCAAATCCTACACCATAGAGGATTTGTACCCATACCCCTTTGATCATTCATTGCACATGTCTCCATCCCCAACCCATTTCTCAGTACCCAAATTTGACAAATACAAGGGCAGCACCAACCTCATTGAACATATCCGAGAATTATTTTCTAGTTCCATTGAGGTCGCACATGAAGAGACATACCTAATGTGACTATTCCCACAAAGCTTAGCCAGACCATCAATAGAATGGTTCTCACACTTACCTCATGGCATTTTTTCTTGGGCTGAGTTGGCCGAAAAATTCATTTCTCACTTCCATCACAACATCGAGCGCAAGGTCAACATCAAGGACCTCTATGAAATCAAACAAAAAGATGGAGAGTCCTTTGTAAAATTCCTACAAAGGTGGAGGAACACTACAAATAGAATCATGTATGATGTACCCAAGCAATACCTCATAGTTATGTTCATTGACAATCAGATTCCAATATGTCATTTATAACAGAATTGTAGTTTTCTCCAAACTTCAAGCAACTCATCGAACAAGGAGTTTTCTATGAGAAAAACCTGGTCAAATGAGGTATCCTTGCAGATCCTACCTAGAAGAACACAAACAAAACTACAACAAATAAAGCTAAATAATGGAACAAAAACAAAAATGTCACCAGTGATGGTGTCATTGATGAAAAAATGGTCAACTATGCCCAACCAAAGGTTTCACTACAAGGAGCACCTATGGCCAACCCAAAACCCATGGTGCCCACTCAACAAGAACACACTCAGAACCAAACACCCCCTATCTAAGTGGTCGCTATGTCAAACAATCAATCACAAGCACAACACCCACCACAGTTTCCGTTTCCAAAACAAGATTGCAGACCATTAGGAGAGTTGATAGAATCATCCTTAAGAAAGATGATACAATCCAACAATATCACTCTTCCTAAAATAAGATAATATGAGCATGGTGAAATCAAACTGAAGTGGTACAATGATAATGATTTATGTGAATTTCATCAGGTAAACGGACACAAAACACCCAACAGTTATCGATTGAAAAACACCATCCAAGATCTGATTGACATAGGGGTCATCGATGTCACCAACACTAAAAAAAGGGCACCACTGATCATATGATATTCAATGACACATTCCATGATTACAATAAAGGTAAATCCTTTGGGTCTAGTGGACAGTCAAAACAAGTAAACTACACCTATGCCAACAGTGACAACACTATCAACTACATCAATCCTTCAGATGGCCATGTGGCTACTATTACTATCAGAGACCAAGGTGCTAAATGTGTTGTAACCATGTGTCATACAAAATTTGTCTTACAAGGAGTGCCTTCTACATCTTCTATACCAATTAACCCTCCTATAACCTCTGATCCATAGACAAGCCTTGAGGATCAGCTAAAGTGCATGCTTGCCCAAATATCCATGTTTGACCTTTTCCAAATATCCCCACAGCACAAGCAAGCTCTTGACAAAGTGCTCCAAAATGAAGCTTTCCTAAGGGAAATAACTCCTGAAAGCTTCCAAACAATGGTGAACAACAAATATTCCAACAAGCATGCAACCTTCATAGACCATGATGTTCCATAATGATCCATTGTACTTGCTCATCTAAGTTCACAAACATGCAATCCATAGAGTCCTCATTGATGGTGGGGCTGGATTAAACATTTGTAATTTGAAGGTAATAAACCACTTGGGCTACTCTAAATCTAGTATTGATGTCACTATGAGAATCAATATCAGGGCCTACAATGAAGAAGAAAGGTCTTCCAAAGGTATTATCATACTAACAGTCCAGATAGGCCCATTTTTTAAGAGTACCCCCTTCAAGATCCTAGACCTAGAATTGGGATACAACATGTTACTGGGAAGACCATGGATACACAAGATGCAAGATATACCCTCCACATATCATAAGTGCATCAAGTTCCCATACCAAGGGGCAGAAATCATTATTGAAGGAGATCCAAACCTATTCCAATACTGTAACGCTTTCAAAAGCAGTACTGAAAACCAAGTTCCTTCAAACCAAGAGGCAAGTATCCCTTCCACCTCGAATTCAATTTCAAACGATGTCAAAAGAAGAGTGGGGAAAATATCCATTAATGATAAAGGATGTAGTGAATACAGCTATGAGGAATCTTTTACTATCACCAACATGCCTCAAATCCCAAGGTCATACGGCATGCCACAACCAATGACCACGATTGAAACCTTGGAACTTGTTCTATTTCCATGTCTACAAACCACCTTTTTCAAGTGGGGAGACATCATGGAAGAGAACCCTTTTGATCTGGATATTAACACATGGTTGTATCAAGACCCACAAGACACACTTCAAACACCCATACCCGTGTCAACATATGGAGTCGGATACACAATACTGCAAAGGTTTGGGTATGATGGTATGACTAGTCTGGGGAAAATACAACAAGGTCTAATGGAGTTGTCTTTACCGCCAACCCAGATAAATAAGAGAGGGTTAGGCTATGGGAAAAATAGAACCAGTCCTACCACCTGAGACATACACAATGATCAAGAAAAAGTAGCAGAGTCACATCGGGAGAAAACTTGGAACATGCTTTAATCAGCAATATACTACAACAATTATTGCCATCTAAAGTGGGAACCTCTTACTCCCAATTAAACCTTAACCAAGCTATCCAAGATAATGAGGAAAGTGAGAATTATAGTGAAAATTAATCCCATGAGTATGAGTGGAGATCCATCCACAACTCTAAACCATCAATCTTGGACTATTCTCCTTGGTCAGACTGCACTATACACCTTGAGGACATGTTCGACCAATTAACCATAGATGATCAGCCATGCATTAATAAGCATATCGATACAAATTCCCTAGGTGGTGTATCCACATCAAATTCCCAGTTTGTCAAAACCATCACCATTGTCCCATTTAGCCAAACAGAGTCATCCCACCACGAGGACCTATGTCTAGTACACCCAAAACTGGTAGAATGGGATCAATAAGGATAGCCTGATAATGATGAGGCTATCATAGACTTCATGGGAATTAGTGAAGGAATTACATTAGGAGACCACAAGGTAGGTCTCTCTATTGACCTAGACAGATCAACATATTTTGGGGAGGAAGCTCCTCTTTCTAGTCAAAAAAGTAAAAGAAAAAGAAAAAAAGAACAGTCAGTAAGTGAAAACCTCAAGGCGCTTACTGACACAAAAAATGACAAAAAAACAATAAAAGATGTATCTTCTAGTGAAAACCTCACTAAGGCACTAGAAGATGGAACGCAGGACCTCCTCCCCTTGACAGAGGAAAAGTCAATATTGCTAGCGGAAGAAACAGAAGAAGTCAACCTAGGTGATGAAAAGAACCCAAAGAATATCTACTTGGAAAAATAACTCACTCCAGAGGAACAAGAGTAGTTCATTAGATTCTTCAAAGAAAGGAAAGTTAGCTTTGCATGGTCCTACTTAGACATGTCATGCCTAGATCCAGAGCTCATGTTACATCATGTGGTGTTGTTACCAAATGCCAAACACGTCAAACAGAAATTGAGAAAAATGTACCCACATGTTGCACTACTAGTCAAAGCAGAGCTGAAGAAACTCCTAGATGTTGGATTTATACGACCAATCCCATATGCAAACTGGATATCTAATTAGGTACCATTAACCAAGCATAGTGGTTAGATCTAAATTTGCACAGATTTTAGAGATCTAAACAAAGATTTTCCCAAGGATGACTTTCCTTTACCTAATATCAACATGATAGTAGATCTCACAGCATGACATCAGATGCTATCACTCATGGATGGATTTTCAAGATATAACCAAATAGGGAAAGAAGACCAACATAAAACTGCTTTCACATGTGCCTAGGGCACTTACTGGTTGAATGTCATGCCATTTGGTCTAAAAAATGTCAAAGCAACATATCAAAGGGTCATGACAACAATCTTCCATGATCTCATTCACAAAATAATGGAGGACTATGTTGACGACATACTTGCCAAGTCAATTCTCAGAAAATATCATCTAGAAGTGTTGGGACCCATATTTGATAGAATGCAAGAATACAAAGTCTAACTAAATCCAAAAAAGTGTGCATTCGGGGTCACCGTCGGGAAGCTCTTGAGATTCATTGTGTCACATAGAGGCATAGAGGTAGACCCAGAGAAAGTCAAAGCAATACTAGACATGCCACCACTGACTAACCTAAGGCAACTAAGGGGTTTACAAGGAAAGCTTCAAACCATCAGGTGATTCATATCCAAATTAGTAGACAAGTGCAATCCATTCCAGCATCTACTACATAAGGATGTAACCTTCATATGGACAGAACAATGCGAGAAATCATTCCAAATATTCAAGGACTATATACTAAAGTCTCCCATATTGGTTCCACCCGTTCAAGGAAAGCCATTACTTCTATACATCTCGGCAACTGAGTCAACATTAGGAGTATTCTTAGCACAACATGATGACCAAGGTAAGGAGAGAGTTGTCTACTATCTTAGTAGAACTTTGGTAGGCTATGAGCTCAACTACTTATCAATTGAAAAATCATGTGTCGCAGTAGTCTTTGCTTCCCACAAGCTGAGACATTACATGTCAAGCCATCAAACCAAGTTGATAGCACACATTGATCCCCTAAAGTATTTACTGAATAAAGTAGCACTCATCGGATGGCTCACAAAGTGGGTGTTGGTCCTAAGCTAATTTGATATAGAGTACATGGATAGAAAAGCTATCAAAGGGAAAGTGATTGCAGACCAACTAGCAGAGGCACTCCTACAGGATCATCATCCTATAGTCTAAATTTCCATATGATTTTATTCTTATAGTACAACCAAAAATAGAGATGTGGCAACTATACTTTGATGCGTCATGCATGAACCATGGTGTCAGAGCAGGGATAGTACTCATTACCCCAAATAATTATGCAATCCCAAAATCTTTTAGACTCAACTTTCCATGCACAAACAACATAGCCGAGTACAAATCTCTAGTCATTAGAGTAAAGACAGCTATACAATGGAGAATCAAGAACCTCAAAGTCTATGGAGATTCATATTTGGTCATTAGCCAAGTAAACAATGAGTATATGGAAAAAGATGATAATTTAATCCCATACAGAGAGTAGTGGCTAGGTTGTGTGCTAAATTCCATTTCATCGTATTCGAGCAAGTACCAAGGGATCAAAACAAAGAAACATATGTGATGGCTACCATAGACTCCTTGATGGATATGCTAGGCAACGAGACCAGATTCCATTTTCTGGTAGAGAAACTCATGATACCAGGACATCAAGCACCAATCACTGAATCAATGTGTGTCCTTGTTGGTCCTAAAACCCCATGGTACCATGACATGTATAATTACCTCCAAAGTAGTCTCCTACCTCCCGACTTGTCTAGGAGCCAAAAGAAGTCCCTCATCTGCCAAGCCTCTAGGTACACCCTTCTCACTAGTACTCTATATAGAATAAGTCCAGATGAAACGCTTTTACAATGTCTCACTTCCACGAAATCCCAGAGAGCCTTGTATGAGGTACATGAAGGAATTTTTGGTGCCTACGCAGGTGGCAATAGCTTGGCTAAGAACATCATCAAAATAGGATACTACTGGCCCACAATAGAGATAGATACCAACAAGTATGTGAAAAGGTGTAGAAAATGTCAGATTCATGGAGACCTCATCCATGCACTAGTCCAAGAACTCAATCCCACCACTTCACCATGGTCATTTTCTATGTGGGGATTTGACCTAGTGGGTAAGATTACACCAACCTCATCTAATGGACATAAGTATTTCATTGTAGCAATAGAGTACTTCACTAAATGGGTAGAAGCCATTCCTCTCACCTACATCATTGGAAAGAAGATCTCCATGTTCATACTCAACAACATCATCGTCCGGTATGGAATTCCTCAAACTGTCCTAACAAATCATGGTACACCTTACTAAAATCAAGATGTTGAAGATCTTTGTGAACAGTTCCAAATCAAACAAGGTTTCTCTTCCTTCTAATATCCCCAAGGGAATGGTCAGGCTGAAGAAACAAACAAAACTATATTGAAGATATTAAAGAAAATACTCAATGAAACAGGGCGAGACTGGCATTTACATCTTAGTCCCGCACTATGGGCATACAGAACTAGCATGATACCACCTACAAGAGCCACTCCTTTCTCACTAGTATATGGATCAGAGGAGGTCCTACCCCTTGAAGTAGAAATCCCATCCCTGAGAATATCATTGAAGAACCTCATTTCATATGAAGACTACAAAGTAGCAAGGCTCAGTAAACTACAACTATTAGACGAAAGAAGACAAAATACACTCAACCACTTACAAGGCTATCAGAATTGCCTTACAAGGAATTATCACAAGAAGGTGAGGCCATGAACCTTTGAGTTAGGAGACCTCATCCTTGTGGAGAATCAAAAGAACCAAGCAAAGAGAGTGAAACTATTGAAAATAACAACAAAATGAGGAGGAGCAAGGAAATTGTTTAAACCAAAGAGCAAGGAGTAAAGAGATATACGATGAATAAATCAGAAAACTAGGAGCATTCACCAAAATCAAGACAAGGAGACAAGATTTTGAAGGGGGAAAAGCATAAAAAAAACCCTGTGAATAAATATGAATGGTAAAATTGCCTAAGAACGTGAGAGAGAGAGGGAGAGAGAATGAGAGCCAAGCTCATACAATGAGTCACTTGAAGTGACGAAGTGCTACAACTAGTGCTTTTGTTACAAAGAATGAGGAGAATCATCTTTTAAGTAGAGATGGAAGGAGTTTGAAGTGTAACTCCTATGACCATGGAGCCACATTCATAAGGTGTGTGCCACTTGTGTTATTCTCTCTTAGGGAGGAATCTAAGGGATACCTTGGTTTATCCCATTTAAATAATACAACCAAGGGATAATAAAATACATAAAATGAATTATCCTCACAAGAGGACAAAAAAGGTGTAGGGATTCCATAGGAATCTCCTACTTACATAATGCAAGTAAAGATTAATTTCTAACACCCCCCTTTAATCTTTACTTGGGGTTTTACAAAAATCTGCAACTTGATAATCTTTCTCGTAGTAGAGGAGGTAAATTTGCTTGTATTCATTTTGTGTTAATATGAGGTGATGGTGAATTGATATATGCTTCGATCATGAAATAGGGGTCCTTTGAGTGTTGCAATACACAGGTTTAGGTGCTTGTTGAGATAGACTCAAATATTCAAGTACACGTTGAGATTGCTCATAGTTTCTTCTCCAAGAAATATTACCTAAAAAGGGATAATAACCACAAGTGGATCTCCCTTTAGATATGAATCAGTAAAATCTGATAAAGTAAAAAAAGATTGATAATCATTAAATACATCATTCATTTCATAAAGATATTTTGTAAACCAAATGAAATCATCACTAGATGCAGAATCAAAAGTAGAGCTAGTATAGTCACTATCAATAATATTACCATTATCATAATGAGG
>MU227243.1:1238838-1249451 GCA_018584345.1 Thuja plicata
TTTCCTCTTAGGGAGGAATCTAAGGGATACCTTGGTTTATCCCATTTAAATAATACAACCAAGGGATAATAAAATACATAAAATGAATTATCCTCACAAGAGGACAAAAAAGGTGTAGGGATTCCATTGGAATCTCCTACTTATATAATGCAAGTAAAGATTAATTTCTAAAATAAACCAAGAAATTTCAAGCCTAACTAGCTAGGACCTTATGTCATTGCCACCTCTTGCCACAATGGGACATACCAACTAGAAACACTAGAAGGAGATCAGCTCCTAGGATACATCAACAACATGCACCTCAAGAGGTTCTACACTTGAGGACTCAAGGATAAGGCACTTATCTACATTCTAATAATATACCAAAAAAATCAAAAACTACAAAAGGTTACCTTGGTGAAAACCTGGCAAACAGGTGCCTTGGCGACAACAACAAAAAAATTAATCAAAAAAGAAAAAAGTAAAGAGAAACTGAATCTCTCTTAGTGAAAACCTAGAAAACATGCACTATTGAGTAGGTACCTTGGTGAAAACTGGGAAAATAGGTGCCAAGTGTTCAAATCTAGCTTCACCACCAATGACAAAGAACAAAGCTTGAGCACCCTGCAAGCAAGACTAACTGCCCAAGCTATTTTCAGAAGTACAATCCCCTTTGAGCATCAAAACTTATCCATGGTTTGTACTGGTCCACCAGACTAGGGGTCAATTCTAAAAGTCTTTAAAAAAATCCCTAAAAATCTAAAAAGTCATCAAAATCCTAAAAAAGATCAAAATGTCCTGAAAAAATGAATCTTCATCAAAAATAATAAAAAAATGCAAAATCTCAAAGCAATAAAACCAGCTTGGTTATCAACAAAAGAAAAAGGGTGATCAAGCCAAATCAATCAATGTCAACATCATGAGCTTTGAAAATTAGCAATAGGCCCATATGGCACAGCGTTATTAGCTATCAAGTCTATCAGCAAGAAAAAGGGTGATTAAGCCAATCAATCAATGTCAAAATCATGAGCTTTGCAAATCAGCACTGGGCCCATATGCCACAGCGTTATCAACTATCAAATCTATTAGCAAGAAAAAGGGAGATCAAGCCAATCAATCAATGTCAAAATCATGATATTTGTGAATCAGCACTGGGCCCATATGACACAACTTTATCAACTATCAAATCTATCAGCAAGAAAACTAGTGATCAAGCCAATCAATCAATGTCAAAACCATGAGCTTTGTGAATCATTATTGGGCCCATCTGACACAGCTTGATCAACTATCAAAATGATCAAATTCAATCAATCAACCAATCACATCAATTGTCTTATAGAGTGATGGATATGCTCAAAACCATATAGATCAGTCTTATATGAGTCATCTATTACTGAAACTAGAAATAATCAACCATCAGAGAATCAAGCTAAATCAAGGAACAAATAAAATATTGACTAGGTCAGTCGTCAGTCAGATGTCAATCTATATTTTGCGATTATGTTCTTACGCTACTCCGAGATCTACCAAGTGAGGAGAGTAGCTATGATAGATCATGACCTTATTTTCTTTGATTGTTGTTTTTGGAATGTTTCATTTCCATTCTGGGGAAATGATGATTTAGGATAAATGTGGTAGGCGTTGTCACTTATCTGGCAGACGTGCAATTCCACAATCTGAGCTTAACCCTGGGAAATAATTGGACAAACCTTTTCCATTATCTGCTTGTTCCTACCAAAATAATCATTGCGGTATCCAAATGGTTTGATATCTGGTTGCATTGGATTTCTATCTTGGTTTTAACTTTCTTTTCAAAATCAAGATATCATATCGGTATCTAGATGGTCTAATATCTGGGTGCACTGGATTTCTATCTTTATTTTTTTCCTTTTTTGGATTGTTCAGAGACCATAACAGTATCCAGATGGTCAATATCTAGGTGCATTTGGTTCTCTTTCTTTTCAAATCAGAGATCATAGCGGTATCTAGATGGTCAATATCTAGGTGCATTTGGATCTCTTTCTTTTCAAATCAGAGAGCATAGCGGTATCCAACTGGTCAATATCTAGGTGCATTTGGTTTTGTTTCTTTTCAATTTAGAGATCATAGTGGTATCTAGATGGTCAATATTTGAGTGCATTTGGATCTCTTTCTTTTCAAATTAGGGAACATAGCGATATCTAGATGGTCAATATTTGGGTGCACTTAGTTCTTTTTCTATTCAATCTCTCTACTCCTTCCGGTTATCAAGAGATCATAGTGGTATCCAGATGAGCAATATCTGGGTGCATTGGATGCTCTTTGATTTTCATAATAAGGTATGAAAAAAAAATTGGAAATGCATTGGTGACTTGGGTCATTCATCCTATCTATCAGTCCACAACTATCAATCAATTCCAAAGATAATTTCCCACTAACTTTCTTCTAACTAACACATGCATTACTCAGATATTTTTCTGCATAAGTTGATTGCATTCATTCATTTATTTGCATAGGAAAAAAAACAATGAGCATACATAGTAATCATAAATAACTGCATCCATAAACATCATCATATAAACATGCATATCATAAAGCACCATCCTGCATACATATGTTAGTATCATAGGAAAATTAATCATACATTTAATAGTTTGTATATATAGAATCACATTGCATAAACATTTCATCATAAAAGCATCATCATGTAGAAACCATACATATAGTAAGTAAAAAATTGGACATCATAATAGAATCATAAGTTGCATCTCATATAGATCTCAATATTGAGTACAATGATCGGTCACAAGTCGGAACAAAAAGAAGGTGATCAACATGTATATCAATAAATATCAGTATGTCAAGATACAATCATCGGTACAACCTCAGAGTATATCAAATGGAACATCACTACAAAATGGTACATTGTGATAAAAATGCAATTTCATCAAGGTCAACATGAACTACCCCCACCCTCACCACTAGGTGCACGAGGGAGTGGCATATCAGGTGCAGTCCTCTGCTAAGGACCAAAAGCTCCAATACCACTACTCTGGGACCTCTAATCCCTGCTAGACCTCTATGATGTTTTATAACCTAGCACTCGCTAAGTTGAAGGAACAACACCCTCATAATGGTGCTATCAATACTCAATCTCTTTGGGCCTCATGCCCTGGTCTCTAGAACCGATCTAGCACCTCCTAGTGAGACACATATTGTACACTATCCAAATAGGCCCTCACATCTACTTGAGACTATCTCTCCATGGCCTCATCTATAGTATCCCTAGCCTCCGTTGCTATAACCCTACTCTCCAAGGCAGTAGTTCGTGCCTCAGATGCACTCAACCTAGCCTGCAGATCATATATATGTTGTGTAAGCCTCTCCATCTCTGATGGATCCACATCCATCCCACCCATAGATACATCCATCTCCCCCTCCTCACCCATATCTCCAAAACCCTCATCTCCTCTACCACGCACAACCCATGAATCCTCACTACTCTCACTATCACTAGTACTGCTACCAGTACTACTTCTCCTCATAGACGAGCTAGAGCCTAACTCCTAAACATCTATATCAGTGATCTCTACATCCTCCATCTCCACATCCTCTACCACTACCCTCTCCTCTGCCCTCTCTACCAACACAGCAATAGTGCAAGGATGCACTCTTTAGACTAACTAGGGTGCCTCCTACAACTCTAGGATGGCACCAAGCCCAACCTATCTACCGATACCATTACCACCCCTTTTCCTCACCCTCCCCCACTAACACCACCAATCCTAGGATCATCTCCATCATCTCTACCTTGTCCTCCATCCCTACCACCATCTTAGCCTCCATCTCGTCCTTCATCACGGCCACCATCCTGACCTCCAACCCTCTCGCCATATTGATCTCCATCCCTCCCTCCATCCCTCCCACCATCTCAACCTCCATCTCTCCCTCCTCTCTATCTCTGTTGAGGCCTCCTCATAATGGTACCAATGATAGGATGAGAGTCATCGGTCAAAGGAATAGGTAGAGACTACTACCACCATGCATCATATTGTGGAGTAGTGCCTGCAAAGAAAACAATTTCACACATCAGTACCATATGGATGATAAGCATAAAAGACTAATCAAAAGCTAGCTACATCTAAACAAGCATGAAAAGAGAGATAACATCAAGCACAACAAAATCAAAACATATACCAGCATCCATAGTGGATGATCGCCACATACAGGCAACAGGAAGCAAGCCCATGAAATTTTTCCTAGCAGCATCCAAAGAGATAACGACACCCCATAAGGTAATATCCCTCGATCACCGAGAAAAGTAAGCATATGAATCAGAGACATCCCGCCTCTCACAAAACTATCACAACACCCTATTGGTGTTGTGGAAATCAATCATATGAACATGGCAGCTAATGTGCCCAATCAAAAATTTCCTCTGTCGACATAAGGGAAGGTGTGCATCCTCCCCATCCCACATAGGATAATCCATGTAAGGTCTCTAAATGAATTATGACATCATATCTAGTTGCTTCCACCAGTACATCAGATGTCCCATATGGGACTGAACAATAGCACCATCATACATAAACACATATGGTCTCCCTGAAGGAAGATCATGGGTGCCTACGGGCCTACACACCACAATATGCTCCCATGCCTAGATCTACAAGAGAGTAGCTCTGCACCCAAGAGACTTACCATCAAGGTAAGCTACATAAAACATATAGAAGTACATATGGGTTAGCATACAAGGACCCCAAGCATATATAGTGTGATCTCTGACCATACCCTAAAGACAAGCACCAAAACCAATAGAGAACCCATGTTGCCAACAATCGGGACACAATATCCCACATATCAGACTAGCTAATAAAGTAGACAACCTGTCTAAACCCATGCCAAACCTAGCCCATGGGATATCATAAGGGTCATGCATGCCAAGTTGATCCTAGGGAAGACTAGATAGCTCAGACAGAGTAGTAATACTAACACCTCAATCATACTCTACAAGGGCACCCTAAATGGGAATCTAAAGGATGTGATGGACATCCTCCAAAGTGACTATATACTCTCCAGTCGATAATTAAAATGTGCATGTATCTAAATGCAATCTCTCTAAGATATTAGAGATCAAACCCCTATTGGTCGTGATCTCAAGCATATAACAAATCCAATATAATCCTATCTGTCTCAATACATCCCTCTCTGCCTCAGATAACTAAAAATGAAATACTAACCCGACAGATCTGGAGTCCTGGCATTGTAGAATAGTCTTGATGAATTGCAAAACATCAGAAAAGCTAGTCATTAGTATCAGGTCAGAAGAAGGAATATCAGATAAGTAAAAATGCATGCCATAAAATACAAATAGAGCAATTGCGGCATTCATAAGCCAAATGTGACATTGTTATACCAATTGCGGCATTCAACATGCAATTGTGACATTTTTCCAGAAAATATGGTAATAAACCCATCATTTGTGGCACACTTACTGATAGTGAAATGCAATTGGAAATTACAACACCTAAACCACAATTACAGCAAAATCGCGGCCTATTGCGGCAAGCTATGCAAATTTTCAAAAAAAATAAAAAATTTCAAAAGGAATAAATGAGATCATTAATAACACAAGGACAGAGAAACTCACTAGACGACCTGTGCTAGCTGGACGATAAAAACTCTGGACCTGATCAGAATCATGCATAACTCTAGGAAGACCCGCCATAGCTCAATAATAGCAAAGAAAGCAAAGAAAACTAAAGAGAGACTCTGACGATGATCCAGAGCTCCAAGAGTGCAAACTGACAAATGAATGCCTCTCCAAGCTATTTATAAGGGTTCAGAAAAACACTAATTCCTCTAGGACCTCAAAATTATCGTCCAAGGCCCCAAAAACTTTAACAGTCTGTATCAGGAGCATATTCCACAATTTTCAAAATCAGTCAGATACCTAGATTACCAAGTTGTAGTTTCAACAAATTAACGCTCATGTCGCAACTTTTTGCTCAAATTTGTTGAGGGGGCATAAATACACCTATTATCACCGGGCCAAGCTAGGGCAAGACCAAAATAGAGAATCTTTGACATAATGCAACAAGCCACAATGCATCAACCAGGGACAAATGTAAACACCCTAAAATGGATAGGCTTGCGAATTTACATCAAAAACACTAATTTTCATCTATTAATTAATGGTTTTTTAATCATTAATTAATCATCCATTTCCTTCTAAATTCATTCCCCAAATCATCTAATCAAATCCCCAAAATTAATTTAATTTAATTAATTAACCTTAATTGATTAATCTCCATTAATTAAATAAATTCAATTTCCTAAAGTTTAAATTTAAATATTTAAACTTATTAATTAATTCTTCTAATTATATTAATTTAATTTCATTCAACAATTCAATTCTAAATCCAAAAAGAATTCAATTGTCTCACATGTTGAATACTTTAATTATAAAAATGAATTAAATATTCAATTAAATCCTTTCTAGGTGTTCAAAAAGATAACTCTTAATCAGAACTCTAATTACATGGGTTATTCCAACCACCTCTTTAGTTCAAAAAGGTAACTCCAATTTACCTCTTCAATTCTAAAGGTAACTCTTAATTAGCAGTTTAGTTAACCAAAGTCTATCTCCTCCCTCCCAGTTGAAGAGGTGGAGTTTACTGATGGCTTCTTTAGTTCCCTTTAATCTCAACCATTCATCCTCCTATCTCTGGGATTGATCTCAACCGTCCATATCATTCTCATTTTCTATATAATCAACTCTTCATTAACATTTGAAGGATCCAGGATTTCAAGCTCACGTGCACCATTACTCTATTAGATTTGTTTTGTACGCCTCTCTCTTGTGATTTGTTGGTTCCCAAGCTTTCCAAAGGCGGGGGTTAGTAGCACCATTTTGCAATGATATAAACCAAATACAAAAAGCTACCAAAAACAAATAACTTAAAATGTAACCAATAAAATGTACAAGAAAAGGAAGGAAAACAAATGAATGCAAACCCCAAAGTGCTTGAAGCTTCTATTCTCTCTCTCTCTCTACTCCTTCCAAAACATTGTTCTTGATGCTCAGTATTGGTGTAGGCAGCATCTATGACTTGAGAAGCATCGATAATTTGATACTTGAAATGGGTGTGTAATCGCAAGATGGCTTGAATGCTAGAACCAAACTAATGGAGTAATGGCACACAACAGCTTGAAATACTGGATCCTTAAAATGGTTATGAAGGTTTTATTATATAGGAATTCGGGATGATATGAATGATTGAGATCAATCCCAAAGATAGGAAGATGAACATTTGAGATTAAAAGGAACTGGAGAAGCCATCAGTAAACTCCACCTCTTCATTTGGTAAAGAGGAGATAGAGTTTGGTTGACAGAAGAGCTAATTTTGAGTTACCTTTTAGAACTGGAGAGATGGGTGGTGTAACCTGTTGGTGCTCAAATTGACAGATTGGATTTACTATGGACTTGCCAATCCAATATTGAGAAACACGAGTGATTTGGCCAACTAACAAGTCACAACCAAGGCAAGGTTGGAACTTCTGCAATTCTGGCTCTGCAAAACCAAGGTTGGTAGGCCTATACCTTGACTTATTCTTCAAGTTACAAGGCTTTTATAGCAGATAAGAAACACTTCAACCTTCTCTCTCATGTATGGCAAGGAACTTGAAAGAAATCTAAAATAAATCAATATATCATGAACTGTAAACTAAAATACTTTAAGTAATTGAAAGATTGTTTAGTAAATGTGTATGTAATTTGAAATTAATAGATAGATAAGATACCACAAAACTATAAACAATGAACTGAATAACTATAATCCAAATAATGATTAGACCGGTGCCTTATTCTACCATGGGCAATAGAGTCAAGATCATTCCAATCTTATGTTCAACCTTAGAGACATTTTTACAAGAAAACTTATCACTTTAAAGGTGTTATGGAATGTACATGCAACCTAAAATAAATTTAGAGATATTTCAAAAGGGTAATACTTCTCAGATGATAGACCAATTGACTAAGGCCTCAATCTACAGAATTTAACCATGCAAAATGAGAAAACCAATTGAAAATATAGACTATGAATCAAATCAGGAAGCATGCACATCAAACTATCACTTTGAAGAAGTTCTATTGGTTTATTCAAGGGACTAATTGTAAAATGATAATGAAACTATTACACATGTGAAAGAAAAAGGACTTATCTTTATTGATTTTGAAAACACAGTACATCCAGGTCCATGTTATACTTGTTGATTAAAAACTATCCAAATATGTGAAATTGTATTATATTGTATTCCCCTCTCTTTACATTTTACATTATGTGTGTGTGTGTGTGTGTGTGTGTGTGTGTGTGTGTGTGTGAGTGGCTTTCACACCTTTTTAGGGTGAAAAGACACAACTCTTATTAGAAATTATTTTGAAAAAACAATAAACTAAATAAAAAATAACTACCTAACTTTCAGATTTGGATTTGGTCAAAAATCCAAAACCCCTCATGAAAAACTAATATTTCTATTGGAGATAGGAAATTTGATTTTCCGAATTGGGTCATTTTTAGATTTATAAAATTTGACCATCTGTATCCTTTGTCGAAATCATCTTTGTAGTAGGTCTAAATTCTAGCATTTTCTGAAGGCTTCGATTAGTTAGTTCTATTTATTTGTGTCATAAAGCTTCCTTCCTTTAATCTTTTTTTATGGAGAAACATGCTTCTTGATAATGGATTGGGACTTCTAAATTATCAAAATTTAGGATACCACCAGTGGCTCTTTCTGGGGAAGTATGCTCCCTGTGAGCATAGCAAGATTCCAGCTATCTTTGGAGAAGCAGACCAAGTATCCACACTTAATCTGATACAAAGTGATTTGGTTCTCATCTTTAAGATTTATCTTTATACAAATAGGCTCATGAAGAAATTTCATAGGAACATTCAATTGGGTGGCCCCAAGCCCCCCAAAAAATGAACATTGCTTCTTTCCTCTATCGAACACATAATTTTGATCATGTAATACTTTGGATCTCCCGAATATGATGCCACCACTCTCATGGAAAATATTAATTTCTTTATAAACACACTTTGAATTTTGCTTACCTTTAGAAAAGTCAGCAGGTGCACTGTAGTCCTTGCAAAATAGAAGATCCCCATGCATTTGATCAACCCTAAAAGTAACTAGATTAAGCTCTTCTGCTTGGATTCCTTTACATACACAATCTTCCCTATACTCAAGATGGTGTTTCTTTTCACAAAAAGGATTTGGAGATAACTCACATTTAGGAACTTCCTTCTTATCAAGAATTTGATCAGATAGGATACTCAGATAATTTTCAGAACTAATCTTCAACACATTCTCCTCATTATGTTTGTTTGATTCCATCTCATCTTTACATGTTTGATAGAACTTCTTCTCATAGAATGAAATAATGCATGTCTCACTTTCTGAATACACTTCCCCATACATATTTTTATTTTCATCATCTTAAAAATGATCAATAGGCTCACTTTCTTTATCATGATATTGATGGACTTGATTGCATATAAAATATTCTTCAAATAATGGATTCAAGGATATAGAGAACTCGGGCATATCTCCATGAGAGATTTCATCTAAAACTTCATCATGTTCATATGTTGTATGTCATTCTATTTCATCTCCGTTATTTGATTCTTGAAATTTATCATCTTCTTCATCTAGTACCCCCTGAGTATGTACTGATCCATCAACTTTCTTATCAGGGTGCATTGAGAAAAAAAATTTGACCACTCTTCTCAACATGTTTTTGATATTCCATGTCTAGTAAATATGAGATTTCTTCTGTACTAAGAAGATATTCTTCCTCATCATCATGGTCATTGATGCCTATTTCCATGCAAATCTCACTACGTACAGATTCTACTTCAATCTGATCTAAATTTTCTTCCTCTAAGTCATCATTCTTTTCTTCCCTCAATACATCACATATTTTCTCAAGAAAAGCTAGTAGTTGAGAATCATGGTAGATTCCTAACTCACAAAGTTTATCCATTAATTCCCTTCCCAGAGGCCTAATATTCAAAGGTATTTCCCGATAGATCTTTATCAATCTCATGAACAACTGTAGTGCAGGTTCACCTTTATATCTTTCCAAACTGAAGAATTTATCCAAAGGGGACATGTCAAATTCTTCCTCCGAAATATAATTTGGCTCTCTTTCTTGTTCATAGTACATGTCTTGTTCATAACACATTTTTTTTTCTTCACCACTGGTATCATGAAACATATCAAGAAACCACTACTCAAACTGTCTCCATGATGAGATCGATTGTGTGGGTAGTGATTCATATACTTGTCAGGAATTATCTTTTAATGTCCTAACAAATATCCTCGTCACCTGATCCTCTGTAGAAACCTCATAATCTTTTATGAATGTATAAAATGCATCCAAGTGTTGTAGTTTCGATTCATCCCACTCTCCATGGAACTTTGGTAGAAGTTGTGAAATTTTAGGAGATAACTTATTTGGGATGCGTTGAAATATCCTAAGATCCAATGGCCTGATACCATCTGGAATAAAAGGCTTTCTTTGAAATGATGGATACATTTGAAAAAACAATCCACCATCTCCTTCTGAGTCTTCTCCCTCAGTAGAGTCACTA
>MU227243.1:1250264-1266199 GCA_018584345.1 Thuja plicata
CACTTTGAAGAAGTTCTATTGGTTTATCCGAGGGACTAATTGTAAAATGATAATGAAACTATTACACATGTGAAAGAAAAAGAACTTATCTTTATTGATTTTGAAAAAATAGTACATCCAGGTCCATCTTATACTTGTTGATTAAAAACTATCCAAATATGTGAAATTGTATTATATTGTATTCCCCTCTCTTTACATTTTACATTACGTATATGTGTGTGTGTGTGTGTGTGTGTGTGTGTGTTTGAGTGGCTTTCACACCTTTTTAGGGTGAAAAAACACAACTCTTATTACAAATTATTTTGAAAAAACAATAAACTAACTAAAAAATAACTACCTAACTTTTGGATTTGGCTTTGGTCGAAAATCCAAAACACCTTGTGAAAAGCTAATATTTCTGCTGGAGATAGTAAATTTGATTTCCCAAACTGGGTCATTTTTAGATTTTTAAAATTCGACCATCTTTATCCTTTGTCGAAATCATCTTTGTAGCAGGTCTAAATTCCAACATTTTCTGAAGGCTTCGATTAGTTAGTTCTATTTATTTGTGTCATAAAGCTTCCTTCCTCTGATCTTTTTTTTTTATAATAGATTGGGACTTCTAAATTATCAAAAGTTAGGGTACCACCATAACCCATGTGATCTGATTGGAGTTATCTCTTTGAAGATAAATGAATATTTAATTCATTTATTTAATTAATATTTTCAACATGTGAGATAATTGAATTCTTTTTTATTTAGAATTGATTTATTTGATGAAATTAAATTAATTTAATTGAAATTAATTTAATTGGAAGAATTTAATTAGTAAGTTTAAATATTTCAATTTAAACTATAGGAAATTGAATTCAATTAATTAATTAATGGTAATTAATCAATTAAGGTTAATTAATTAAATAAAATTTATTATTTAATTAATTTTGGGAATTAGATTAGATGATTTGGGAAATGAATTTGAAGGAAAATATATGATTAATTAATGATTAATAAAAAATTAATTAATAGATGAAAATTAGTGTTTTTAATGTCAAGTCGCAAGCCTGCCCATTTTCGGGTGTCTACATTTGCCCCTCTTTGATGCGATGTGACTTGTCGCAGTGTGTCAAAGATTCTTTGATTTTGATCTTGTCATTGCTTGCCTCGGTGATACTAGGTGTATTTATGTCCCCTCAACAAATTTGAGCAAAAATTCGTGACATGAGCGTTAATTTGTTGAAACTACAATTTCTGAATCTGGGTAGCTGACTGATTTGAAAAATACCTTATATTGCCTCTGATATTGATTGTCAAAGTTTCCAGGGACCGGGAAAAAAAATCAGACCTCTTAGAGAAATTAGGGTTTCTAGAAACCCCTATAAGTAGCCAAGAGAGTCATTCATTTGTCACATTGCCTTCTTGGAGCTCTTGAAATCTTGGTGAGTTTGTCTTTAGTTTTCTCTGCTTTTTTCTCATGTTTTCGTGCGATGGCAGGCCTTCCTGGAGTGACACACATATCCGACCGAGTCTGGACATATTAGAGGCTAGCTGGCATAGGACATTCAATGAGTTTTATCTCTTTGTGTGTCATTAATGCATTTATTTCTCACTTTTAAAAATTGTTGTTTTCTGATATTTTGCATAATGTGTCGTAATCGTCTGTCGTAGTGGTGGCGGGACCGGTACTCAGAGAGTTGGGTTGAGTGTTGTATTGGAGGATGATTAGGTGGTGGAGGAGGAGGCACCTCAATTAGTGTGGAGATTATGTCAGTGACTAGTGTTGTTTTGGCTTTGAGGGTGGAGGATAGGGTGGTTGTAGAGGATGTAGATATTGAGATAGGGGATATAGATGTTGAGGCCTTGGATGCTCAGAGTGCAGGTACGAGATCATCTACTCGTAGTGGCAATACAGGTAGTAGTACTGGGAGATTTTGGAGAGTGAGGATGATTCTTGGGTGGTGAGGGGGAGGGGAGATGAGGTATTGGGTGCTAGAGCGGAGGAGGGTGACATGGATGTGTCCATGGGTGGGATGGACATAGGTCCTTCCAATCTAGAGAGACTTACACAGCAGATTTCTGATTTACAGGCTAGAATTTCTTCTTCTGATACATGTGCTACTACTTTGGAGGCTATATTGATAGCTACTGAGGCTAGGATAGGTGTAGTAGAGGCTAGAGTTACAGAAATCAAGGCCAGGATGGCTGAGGCTAGAGCGCGATAGGCTCAAGCCGAGGTCCGATCTTTTATTGACAATGTACAGGATGCTTCTCACCAGGATGTATTGGATTGATATTATAGATCTGGGTGTGATGCTCAGAGAGAGATTGAGTACTGGAGGTACCACTATGAGGGTGCAGTTCTTGCCAAGCAGAGAGTTCCCAGTTATACAGCCTCTCAAAGATCCAGCAGGGCTCAAAGATCATAGAGTAGTGGTGTCGGTGCTCCTAGTTCATCACAAAGACCTGCTACTGATATGCCACCCCCTCGTCCACCTAGCAGTGAGGGTGGGGGTAGCACATATTGATTTTGATATCTCTCCTCTTTTGTATCATGTACCATTTTTGTAGTGATGTTCATTTGATATTACTCTGAGTCTTATCCATTTTTGTATCCCAACACAATGATATTTATTGATATATATGTTGATTACCTTCCTTTGTTCAGACTTGCGACCATTCATTGTGCTCATATATTTTGATTGATATGAGATGCAGCTAGTGATTTGATATGATGTGCATTTGGTTTACTTGCTATATGTATGATTCTACATGATTTGGTTTAGGTGATGAAAATGTATATGCAATATGATTCTATTATGCGGACTCGTCGATGCATGATTTACTTTTCCTATGATACTGACATATTTATGTAGGATGGTGGAAATGAAATGCATGTTTATATGAGATTCTTATGGATGCATGTGTTTTTATGATTTATCATGTATACAACTACTATGTTTTTCATTTTTTTGATGCACTTAAATGGAATGGATGCAATTTATTATGCACAAAATATCTGAGTAATGCATGTGTTTAATTAGAAGGAAGTTAGTTTGGATAGATGTTCTCTGGGATTGATCTAATAAATATGGAATGATAGAAAGGTTTTTTTGCTTTTTTGATAGATATGAATTGATAGAAATGATGAGTGTCCCAAGTCGCTACCCCTGTTTCCAATATTTGTCATCGTTGCATTTTTTAATTTTTAAAGAGCATCCAATGCATCCAGATCACATACCACCTGGATACTGCCATGACCTCTTGATAAGAAGAAGGAGTAGAGAGATTGAATAGAAAGATAACTTAGTGCACCTAAATATTGACCATCTGGGGTCAGCTATGTTCCCTATTTGAAAATAAAGAGAGCCAAAAGCACTTAGATATTGACCATCTGGATACCGCTTTGTCCTCTGAATTAACTAAAAACAAGGAAACTAAGATAGAAGTCCCATGCACCTAGATTCCATCTGGATAACACCGTGAGATCTTGATTCCATAAATAAAAGACCAAAGAAAACAAGATAGAACTCCTATGCATCCAGAGCTCATCTGGATAGCATCATGAGCTCTGGATTACAAAAAAGAAAAGACCATAGAAACCAAGATAGAACTCCAACGCACTTAGAGTCCATTTGAATAGCACCATGAGCTCTTGATTCTATAAACTAAATAAGCAAATAAAAAAGAAGGAATGTCCAATTCTTTCCCAGGGTTAAGCTCAGATCATGGAACTGTGTGACTGCCAGATAAGTGACAGTGCCTACCCAATTTATCATAAATCATCATGGCCCTGAAATCAAAGTGAACATTCAACAAATAGCAATCAAATAAAATAATTCATTATCTATCATAGCTACTCTCCTCACATGGTGGATCCTAGAGTAGCATAAGAACATAACCATGAAATATAGACTAACATTTGACCGACTGACTCACCTAGTCAACATTTTTGGATGGTTTCTTGATTCAGTTGGATTCTCTTGATTGGATCGACTCTTTTGATAGGCTTGATTGGCTTGATTGCTTGAGTGTGTCTGGTTTCAGTAATAGATGACTCGTGTAAGACTGACCTGTCTGGTTTTGAATGTATCCATCACTATGTAAGATGATTGATAGGATTTGATTGATTTGATCAATTTGGATGGTTGATCAGGCTATGTTAGATGGGCCCAATTATGATTCACAAAGCTCATGATTGTGACATTTGATAGATTGGCTTGGTCGCCAGTTGCTTGTTGATAGATTTGATAGATTGATAAAGTTGTGTCATATGAGCCCAATGTTGATTCGCAAAGCTCATGATTGTGACATTGATTGATTGGGCATGATCACCCTCTTTCTCTCTTGATAACCAAGTTGGCTTTATTGCTTGGGATTTTACAATTTTTTTATTGTTTTTGATTAAGATTGATTTTCTCAAAACATTTTGATCTTTTTAGGATTTGATGTGTTTTTTTTTATTTTTAGGGATTTTTTCAGGATATTTAGAATCACCCCCTAGTCTAGTGGACCAGTACTAACCATGGATAAGTGTTGTTTCTCAAAGGGGAATGTGCTCTAGGATACAACTTGGGTAGTCAGTCTTGCATTTGAAGTGTGCTCAAGCTTTTGATCTTGGAGTTCATTGATGGTGAAGCTGGATTTGAACATTTGGTGCATGTTTGCTAGGTTTTCACCAAGGTACCTACTCAATAGTGCCTGTTTTCCAAGTTTTCACTGAGAGAGCGATTTTGTTTCTCTTTACTTTTTTGCTTTTTTAATTTTTTTGTCGTCATCAAGGTGCCTGATTTCCAGGTTTTCACCAAGGTAACATTTTGTATTTTTTTTATTTTTTTGGTATTTTCTGGATATGTAGATTGGTGCCTTAACCATAGAGACCTCAAGCATAGAACCTCTTGAGGTGCATGTTGTTGATGTATCTGGGGAGCTGATCTCCTTCTCTTGTTTCCAGTTGGTATGCCCCACTGTGGGTAGAGCTGACAATGACAAATGGTCCTAGCCAGTTAGGCTCAAACTTTCCTGGTTTCACTCTTTTTGCTTGGTTCTTTTGATTTTCCATGAGGACAAGGTCTCCTACCTCAAATTTTCATGACCTCACCTTCTTATGATAGTTCCTTCTAAGGCAATTCTGATATCCTTGTAAGTGGTTGAAGGCATTTCTTCTTTCATCTAGTAACTCCAGTTCACTGAGCCTTGCTACTTTGTAGTCTTCATCTCTAATCAGGTTCTTCAATGATATCCTTAGGGATGGGATTTCCACTTCAAGGGGTAGTACCGCCTATGATCCATAGACTAGGGAGAAAGGAGTGTCTCATGTGGGTGTTCTCACGCTACTTTTGTATGCCCATAATGCAAGACTAAGCTGTAAATGCCACACTCGTCCTGATTCGTTCACTGTTTTCTTCAAGATTTTAAAAATTGTTTTGTTTGTAGTTTCGGCTTGGCCATTCCCTTGAGAATAACAAAATGAAGAGAACCCTTGTTTGATATGGAAGTGTTCAAATAGCTCTTTAACATTTTTCTTTTGGAAAGGTGTACCATGATCTGTCAGGATAGTTTGAGGGATCCCATATCGACAGATGATCTGGTTAAGTACGAACATTGATATCTGCTTTCCAGTTATGTAAGTGAGGGGAATCGATTCCACCCACTTAGTGAAGTACTTTGTTGCTACTATGATGTATTTGTGTCCATTTTCTGAAGAAGGTATAATTTTTCCCACTAGGTCAAATCCCCACATAGAAAATGGCAATGGTGATGTGATAGGATTTAGATCTTGGGCTGGTGCATGGATGAGTTCTCCATGAATCTGACATTGCCTACACCTTTGTACATGTTTGTGTGCATCTGTCTCTATTGTGGGCCAGTAGTATCCCATGCAGATGATCTTCTTAGCTAATTTGTTGCCACATCTATGGGTTCCACAAATTCCTTCATGTACCTCATCCAGAGCTCTCTGGGATTCCGTGAGAATGAGACATTGTAGTAGCATTCCATCTAGACTTCGTCTATTAAAAGAAGTTGAGAGGATGGTATACCTAGAGGCTTGGAGGATGAGGTACTTTCTTTGGTTTCTATACAAGTTGGGAGGTAGGACACTATTTTGGAGATAGTTGTATACATCTTGGTATCATGGGGTTTCAGGACCAACAAGGATGCATGTTGATTCTGTGATGGATGCTTGATGTGATGGCAACAAGAGTTGTTCTACTAGAAACTAGAATCATGTTTCATTTCCTGGAATATCAATCAGTGATGCTATGGTATCCATCATGTCTGCAGCTTTGTTTTAAGCTCATGGTACTTGCGCGAAGATGGATAGGAACTTAGCGCACAACCTTTCCATCTGTGCTCTATATGGTTTTAGCTTTTCATATTTTTTCATATAATCATTGTTGACTTGGCTAATGACCAACTGTGAATCTCTATAGACCTTAATGTTCTTGATTCTCCATTGAATTGATAACTTTAAACTGATGACCAGTGCTTCATATTCTGCTATGTTGTTTGTGCAGGGAAAATTGAGTCTAAATTTTTTTGGAATTGTATCATTATCTAGAGTGACAAGCACTATTCCTACCCCTACACCATGGTTCATGCACAACACATCAAAGTATAGTTTTCATACCTCAATTGCTGGTTGTAGTGTCATAATAGATTCATCGGGAAAGTCAGAAATAATAGGTTGATGATCCTGAATAGGTGCCTCTGCTAGTTGGTCTGCAATCACTTGCCCTTTGATGGTGTTTTTGTCTATGTACTCAATGTCAAACTCACTTAAGATCATTACCCACTTTGCAAGTCATCTGGTGAGCATTGCTTTGCATAGGAGGTACTTTAAAGGATCAATATGTGTGATCAACTTTGTTTGGTAACTCAACATATAATGTCTCAGCTTCTAGGAAGCGAAGACAACTGCAAGGCATATTTTTCAATTAGTGTATAGTTGAGCTCATATCCTACCAATGATCTGCTTAGATAGTAGATGGCCCTTTCTTTACTTGTGTCATCATGTTGTGCCAAAATTATGCCTAATGTTGATTTCATTGCTGAGATATACAGAAGCAATGGTCTACCTTGGACTGGTGGCACCAATATAGGAGACTTGAGGAGGTAGTCCTTGAATATTTGGAATGCTTGTTCACATGGCTCTATCCATATGAATTTGATGTCTTTGTGTAGTAGATGTTGGAATAGGTGGCACTTGTCTACTAGCTTAGCTATGAAGCGCCTGATTGATTGGAGCCTTCCTTGTAACCCCCTTAGTTGCCTTAGGTTTGACGGTGGTGGCATGTGCAATATTGCTTTGAATTTTTCTAGGTCTACTTCAATGCCTCTATGTGACACTATGAACCCCAGTAGCTTTCCTGTTGTGACCCCAAATGCACATTTCTTTGGGTTTAAACGGACCTTGTATTCATGCATTTTGTCAAAGATTGGTCCCAATACTTGTAGATGATCCTTGCGAAGCATTGACTTGGCAAGTATGTCGTCCACATAGTCTTCCATTGTTTTGTGGATGAGATCATGAAAGATAGTTGTCATGGCCCTTTGATATGTTTCTCTAGCATTTTGTAGACCAAACGGCATGACATTCCAACAATATGTGCCCCAAGGACATGTGAAAGTTGTTTTGTGTTGGTCCTCTGGTGCGATCCTTATCTGATTATACCCTGAAAATCCATCCATGAGTTATAGAATTTTATGTCTAGCGGTTAGATCTACTATCATATCAATGTTAGGTAAAGGAAAGTCATCCTTGGGACAAGATATGTTGAGATCTCTGAAGTCTGTGCAAATCCATATTTTACCATTGTGCTTTGTAACTGGTACCAAGTTAGATATCCAGTCTGTGTATGGGATTGGTCTTATGAACTTGGCATCCAAGAGCTTTTTCAATTCTTCCTTTACTAGAAATCCAACATGGGGATGCATCTTTCTTAGCTTCTGTTGGACAGGTTTGGCATTGGGTAGCAATGGGAGATGGTGTAGTACAAGCTCTGTATCTAATCCTAGCATATCCGAGTAGGACCATGCAAAATTGATCATTCTTGCCTTAAAGAAACTGATGAATTATTCTCTCTCCTCTGGGATGAGTGGTTTTTCCAAGTGGATGTTCTTTGGGTTCTTGTCATCTCCCAAGTTGATTTCATATGTTTCTTCTACTAGTAATGTTGATTTCTCCTCTTTTAAGGGGAGGAGTTCCTATTTTCCATCTTCTAGTGCCTCAGTGAGGTTTTCACTAGAAGATACATCTTGTTTTATTTTTTTATCATTTTTGTGTCTGTAAGCACCTTTTGGTTTTCACTTACTAGTGATTCTTTTTTCATTTTGATTTGTTTTGATGACTAGAAAGAGGGGCTTCCTCCCCAAAGTATGTTGATCTATCGAGGTCCATGGAGAAACCTGCTTTATGGTCTCTTAATGGAATTCCCTCTCTAAGTCCCATGAAGTTTGCAATGGCCTCAACATTCTCAAAAACATCCATATTAGATGGTCCTTGTTGATCCTACTCTATTAATTTTGGGTGTACAAGACATAGGCCCTTGTGTTGCTTTGACTCTATTTGGTTGAAAGGGACTTCGGATAGGGTTTCGACAAACCTAGACTGTGATGTGCACGCATCACTTTAATAATGTAGAATGACATGTTTATCTATGCAAGGTTGGTCATCAATGGATATTTGGTCAAATAATTCTTCAAGGTTTATGGTGGTGGCTGACCGAGGGGAATAATCTAGGATCGACGGTTCATAGTCATGAAGGGATCTCCACTCGTACTCGTGGGATTCAGTTTTGATATAATGCTCATCAGATGTCTCACTTCCTTCATTGTCGTTGATGTCTATGTTGAGGTTATTTGGGTTTGAGAGGTTCCCTCTTCAGCGGGAAACAACTATTGCAGTATATTGCTTATTAAGACATGTTATGAGTTTTGCCCCTGGAGCATCTCTGATATTTGTTCCTGATCAACTGGGATGCCTTGGATTATAGGGATGGTTCTTTTTTTCCCATAGCCTAACCCTCTCTTGTTTCTCTGGGTTGGTAGGAGAGACAATTGAATTAAGCCTTGTTGTCTTGCCCCCAGACCAGTTGAACCATCATACCTGAATCTTTGTAACATTGTATAACCATTTCCATAGTTTGATAGGGGTAGAGCTTGTCGAAGTGTCTCTTGTAGATCTTGGTACAACCATGTATTGATATCTTATTCAAATGGCTTTTCTTCTGTAATCTCCCCCCATCTAAAAAAATTTGTGGGTGGACATCTGAATAGAACAGGCCCTGGAGTTTTTGTTATAATAACCAGTTGTGGCATGCCATATGTTCTTGCGCTCTGAGGCATGTTCGTGATAGTGAAAGCTTCTTCATAGCTGTATTCACCACAACCCTTCTCGGTAATGGATATTTTTCCTACTTTCTATGTGACATCCTTAGGATTTAAATCTGAAGAGGAGGGGATGCTTGCATCTTGGTTTAAGGGTACCTAGTTATCAGTGTTGATTTGGACCACATTACAATATTGGAAAGGATTGGGATCTCCCTCTATGATGATTTCTTCT
Source organism: Thuja plicata (assembly GCA_018584345.1). Taxonomy (NCBI): domain Eukaryota; kingdom Viridiplantae; phylum Streptophyta; class Pinopsida; order Cupressales; family Cupressaceae; genus Thuja; species Thuja plicata. The sequence continues at coordinate 1,259,803 of MU227243.1, forward strand.
CCCTGGTGTGGGAACTTGATGCATTAATGGTATGTTGAAAGTATAGCTTGCATTTCATGTATCCATGGTCTCCCTAATAACATGTTGTATCCCAACTCAAGATCTAGGATCTGGAATGGAGTGTTCTTGACCACTAGACCAATACGGATAGGTAGAATGATAATACCTTTAGAGGATCTTTCCTCTTCGTCATAAGATCTGATATTTATCCTCCTCGTGACATCAATTCTTGATTCTAAATAGCCTAGTTGCTTGATTAAATTTATAGTACAAATGTTCAATCTATCCCCACCATCAACAAGGACTCTACGGATAGCACTTTTGTGGACCTAAACAAGCAAGTACAAAGGATCATTATGCAGGGGTTTATGCGGCAGTACATCATGGTCTATGAATGTTACATGTTTGTTAGCAGCTATATGGTTAACCATCATTTGGAAGCTCTCAGGTGTTATGTCCCTTGGGATAGTTACATTTTGAAGGGCTTGGTCAAGTGCCAGTTTATGCTACGGAGATATGCACAATAGGTAAAACATGGAGATCTAGGCAGGTGTGCGCTTTAGTTGATCCACTAGGCTTGGCTGTGGATCTGAGGTTGCAGTAGGATTGGCAGGTATATTAGATGAGGATGGTACTCCTTGCAAGACAACTTTGGTATGACACATTGTTACAACATATTTTTTACCTTGGTCTTTGATAGTGATCGTAGCCACATGGTTGTTCGAAGGATTGAGGCAATTGATGACATTATCACTGTTGGCATATGTATAGCTGACCTGTTTGGATGATCCACAAGACCCAAAGGCTTTCCCTTTATTGTGATCATGAGATGTATCTTTGAATATAGTGTGATGAGTTGTTCCTTTGGCTTGGGTATTTGTTACATCGATAACCCCTGTGTCAATAAGATCTTGGATAGCATGTTTCAATCGGTAACAGTTAGATGTTTTGTGTCCTTTCACCTGATGAAACTCGCAGAAGTCATTGTCATTATACCACCTTGGTTTGTTTGCACCTTGTTCAAATTCCCTGATTTCCAGGAGAGTGATAGTGTTGGATTGTATCAGTTTTTGCAAAGCTAATTCTATCAGCTCTCTTAATGGTGTGAAATCTCATTGCTGGAATTGAAACCATGGTTTGTGTTGAGTCTGTTGTTGACTATTTGACACAGCAGCTGCTTGGGTAGGGGGAGGTTGGTTTTGAGTGTATTCTTGTTGAGTGGGCCCTGTGGGTTGTTGATTGGCCATAGGTGCACCTTGCAGTGACACCTTGGGTTGTGTGTAGTTGACTATCTTCACATCAATGACACCATGGTTGGTGACATTTTTTTTTGTTCCACCACTTAGCTTTGTCCATTGCATTTTTGTTTGTATTCATTTGTGTTGGATTTGCAAGGATTCCTTGTTTTACTAAGTTCTACTCACAACAAACTCCTTGTTCGATGAGTTGTGTGAAGTTCAAAGCTAACTGCAATTCTATTGTGAATGACATGTCTGGGATTAGATTCTCAACTAACATGACTATTAGGTCTTGTTCGGGCACATCATAAGTTATTCAGTTTGTAGTATTCCTCCATCTCTGTAGGAATTTCATGAAAGACTCCATCCTTCTGTTTGATATCGCAAAGTTCCTTGATACTGACCTTGCACTCGATGTTATGATGGAAGTGAGTGATGAAATTTTTAGCCAGTTCACCCCAAGACTGAATGCCATGAGGTAAATGTGAGAACCATTCCATTGATGGTCTGGCTAAGTTTTGTGGGAACAGTCGCATTAAATATGTCTCATCATGTGCAACTTCGATGCAACTAGCAAAAAACTCTTGGATATGTTCAATAGGGTTGGTATTGCCCCTATATTCGTCAAATTTTGGTACCAAGAAGTGAGTTGGGAATGGAGACATGTGAAGAGAATGGTCAAAGGGGTATGTGTATAAATCCTCTACGGTGTAGGATTTAGTTTGCCCTTGATTTTGCATATCCATCATTTGGGTTTGAAGGGTTTGCATTTTTTGCATCAACATGTCCATTTGATACTGAGGCTGATGTGTGATGATGTTCCTTTGTGTTGTAGTAGGTATGAGGCTGCACCTCTGCGTCCCTTGAGTAGGAACATATGATTTCATCCTGGGGACTTGATATTGATTTCCCACCACATGATTTTGAAATGGGGGCACATGAGTAGCCCATGGTGGGTTTTGATGTGTTTTTTGTTGGGATTGGGAATGCAAATGTTGTTGAAACTATGGTTGATATTGTTGGGGTTGATATTGTTGCTGCTGAGGCTAGGGTTGTTGTTTCTGGGGTTGGATTTGAGGCAACTAAAGATGGGGTTGATGTTGCTGGGGTTGGAATTGTGGAAACTTAAGCTAGGGTTGTTGTTGTTGGGGTTGGATTTGAGGCAACTGAAGCTGGGGTTGGAATTGTGGCAACTAAAGTCGGGGTTGTTGTTGCTAGGGTTGGAATTGTGGCAACTGAAGCTAGGGTTATTGTTGCTGAGGTTGGATTGTTTTTGGAATGGGAAAAGGTGTAGCCTTGGGTGGGCATTGACTGTAAGTCATACCTGCAGAGAGGGATTCCTACGGGAATGAGGTGTTTATCCCAAGACTATTAGGAACTGACTGCAGTAGCGACATAGTTTGAGAACATTTGGTATTTGGTGGGATGGAAGGCATATTATGAGAGCTTGATTTTCTAGGCCGTGAGACCGAAGGTGGAGGCATACTAGTGACCATGGGTGCACATAGTTGCGAGCCTGTCATGCTTTGAGTGGAAGATGTGCTTGCTTGGTTTGTGCAATTGGTTTGATTGGGTATCATTTGTGCCAATGTGGGTGTTATCAATGGTGGGAAGATTTGAGAAACAACATGTAGCATCTGAGAGGACTGAGTAATGTTTTAACATGCGAGAGGGTTTTTGGGCCATATGGTCGACACACTGAATTCAGCGGGGAGTTTGATTCCCTTCTTTATCAGCATGGCTAAGTAATGTTCATGATTCCTCTCTACAAAAGCATCAACTACTTGTGTGGAATAAGCATCTTTCTCAACATCTTCAATCTCCTCTTTTGTGACATTTTGGAAAAAAGATGACCCACGGGGTTGTTCAATGAATAGAGCAGAGCTAGTATTTATGAAAGAATTGTTCTCTTGCTCTATTTCCCAAGGGGGAAATCTGTTGATATATGACTCATCAGGTTGTTTTCTAGCCTCTGACCTTGTGTAAGGCCCTCCGTGAGGTGTTTGAGACATAGTGTGGTCCATATTTTGTAACTAAAACAAGTGGTATAAAGCAAACAAAAAACAATAACCTTTATAAGGAAGTCCGAGTTATGTTTTGGACAAGGGTAATTCTAAGGACAGATGTTGATTTATCTTGATCTCAAAGTTTTGATGATGTAAAAGATAAGATTTGTCGACCTTTGCCTGGGACAAAGTCACTTGATAGAGATAATGATGATGTTTGATATGATGAGATCAAGATATTTTGAGTCTGAGCTTTTGAACTAACAATGTTTTAGACAATAATCATGCTTTTCAGAGAAGGGGTGATCTTTAATGTTTAGAGATTCACACAATGTTCTTCACATTTTTCTGGGATAGACACTAGTCTTTGACACAAAATGAAGAGTTCTTTCAAGGTTTTAGGTCAAAACAGGTGTAAAATATCTCCGGTCAACTGCGGCACAACTCCACCGATTGTGGCAAAGTGAATGGTCGATTGCAGTACTTTATCACCGATTGCGGTATTAAATAGGTTGATTGTGGCAATAAATAGTTTAACTATGGTAGACTTCTATCAATTGAGGCAAAATGTGGGCAATTACGATAAAAGGGGAACAATCTCAAAAAAGACTAGAGGATGGGTATCATTGTCTAACAATTTTGATTTTCTAGAACAAGGCTTCTGATTTGCAAGACAGTTGATGTTGACAACCCTATACTTTAACACGTTCGACTCATTTTGATAGTTGGATGTTTGTTTAGAATTTTCAAAAACTGATCAAAGAACAAGCACAATAGACACTGTGTTTTGAAGAATGAAGACTGACAATGTGTATGTTCTACAACTTTTTCAAGTTGCAAGGTTATCACAAGGTCTCGAAAATGAACAGTCGGATTAATTTAGGTCAATGGATTTAGAATACAATGTTATAGGTCCAATGCTTTAATTTATGTTAGCTCACACAACAATTGTCACACTACTAAGACACGAAGGTCCACGACGTAGGCACCCGTGTTTTTGTCGTTGCCAGGTATTGTTGTCGTGGTGTGAAGATCTCTTTCACTACACAAATATCGTGGGACACATATGTTGGGAATCTTGGGGGGAAATTCTACAACCCCTTGCACTATAATAAGGTATCTGTTTGGAGGTAGATCGGGTTGGCCTCTAATTAACAAGGTTATAGTAAGGGTCTGTGGTGTCTATCCAATCGATTTGTAAATGTGTGACTCACTTAAGAGCTTAGTTGACCATGCTGGCTCCTTAGGGATATTCACCCGATCCAGACTATCATCAACACACCTCGCTCAAGCTTGGCTAGATAAGATGGAACTTTGGTTCGTTCCTTGTTTATATATCGATCGAAAGGATTATCGATTTAAGGTCGTTCTCTGAGGAAGAAGCGCATTCCTCAGACAGGCCTTTCTAAAAAGTATAAAGGTTTCTAATCTAACAGATTGTGAAAGTGCACCCAAAACTCAAGACACAAGGAAATTGATTTAAGCTCCGAAAGTTTGAAATGTGAACTAAGATACACCACCATACAAGCACAAGTGTTCAGTTTTAAGCCCAAAAATTAGGCGTTGATTGCTTGTTCAATTTTAATGCACCAAATCGAGAGATTCTTTGCCTTTTTCAATTTTAGTCCCCATGTCAATTTTAAGCCCAAATCTGAAATGTGATATGTGAGATGTGTGACAAACACTATTCTTTTTAAGCCCAAATTGACAAGTGGATGAATTTTAAGTTATATTGTTATCTTGCCTCCTCAATTTGTACCTATCAAAGAAAATGTTTAGTATCTCCAGAAATGAAAGCTCTCAATCCAAAATAGTAGAATATCCAGAAACTCTGGGATTATTGAGATTTCTGAAATTAATGGTGACTTTATACTCACCTATGAATCTCTTAATTGAATCAATGTACCTCGTGTATGCTTCGCTTTGATCTTCAGCTGCGATTGCGAGAATAGCCCTTTGTTGTGATCGATAGTTGATGGTTCTCCTTCTTGCAGCTCTTAATGCTCTAGAACCTAGTATGCATTTGATTACCTTCTTTTTCATTCACTGTCAATCAACCCTGCACAGAAACTAAGAAAAACAAACAGAAATGTAGCTTTTGAGTCGATTGCAGCACTGTTTGTTCAATTGCGGTAATTTTTGGTTGATTACGACAGAATATTGGTGATTGCGGAAAATTACTTTCCTCTGTGATAGGATGCATTCGATTGTGGCACGTATCAGGAAATTGCGGTAAAATACAAGCAATTACAACAAACAATAAGTAACTGCGGTCAAATACAATCAATTGCGGCAAAACTACCAGAAGATAGAAAGACAGAAGATGATAGAATAATAGTGCAAAATCCTGCAATCAATTGTGGTATTAAACCAGTCAATTGCGGCACAATATTGTCGATTGTAGAAGAATAAAAGCGATTGCAAAATAACACAGATATCAAGAAAAAGATGAATCTTTTGGTCTACGACCGTATGGCCATGGCTGATTGGTTATGTCTGCTGCGTGCAAGAAATATTTGTGTTGTTTGCTTCACATCGGGTTCACCAAAATTTATGCCTCCTCTTTCACGATTTGTTGGTTCCCAAGATTTCCAAAGGCGGGGGTTAGTAGCACCATTTTGTAATTATATAAACCAAATACACAAAGCTACCAATAACGAATAACTTAAAATGTAACCAATAAAATGTACAAACAAAGGAAGGAAAAAAAATGAATGCAAACCCCAAAGTGCTTGAAGCTTCTATTGTCTCTCTCTACTCCTTCTAAAACATTGTTCTTGATGCTCAGTATTGGTGTGGGCAACGTCTATGACTTGAGAAGCATTGAGAATTTGATACTTGAAATGGGTGTGTGATCGCAAGATGACTTGAATGCTAGAACCAAACCGTCAGAGTAATGGCGCATGAGAGCTTGAAATCTTGGATTCTTCAAATGGTTATGAAGGGTTTATTATATAGGAATTGGGGATGATATGAACGGTTGAGATCAATCCCAGAGATAGGGAGATGAACAATTGAGATTAAAAGGAACTGGAGAAGCCATCAATAAACTCCACCTCTTCATTTGGTAAAGAGGAGATAGAGTTTGGTTGACTGAAGAGCTAATTGTGAGTTACCTTTTAGAACTGAAGAGGTGGGTGGAGTTACCCATGT
>MU227243.1:1287521-1314758 GCA_018584345.1 Thuja plicata
ATTCCCCCCCCCCCCCTCTCAGTTATTATTTGGGATTATTCTAACACTTTCATGAACACAATACCCTAGAACACATATGTTGGAAATATTGGGGGGAAATTATGCAACCCCTTGCACTATAATAAGACACTTTATTCAGAGGTGAACCAGGTGGGTCTCTAATTAACTGGGTTGTAGTAAGGTCTGTGGTGTCTATCCAATCAGTTTGTACGTGTGTGACTCACTTAAGAGCCTAGTTGACCATGCTGGCTACTTAGGGATACTTCACCCGATCCAGACTATCATCAACACACCTTGCCAAAGCTTGGCTAGATATAAGACAGAGCTTTGACCCACATCTTGTTTATATATCAATCAGAAGGATTACCGATTTGAGGTCTTCCTTTGAGGAAGAAGTATTTTCCCTAGATAGACTTCTCTAAAAAAATTAAAAAGTTTTTATTCTATCGAGTTGTGCAAGTGCACCAAAGACTCAAAACATGAGGTTAATCACATTAAGAAACAAAAGATAAAATGTGAACTGAGCTACCATGCATACAAGAACGCAAGTTAAATCTTAAGCCCAAACCAAATGATATTTGCTCGTTCAGTTTTAAGTGCACCAATTTCAAAAGTTCTTTTCCTTGTTTAGTTTTTAACAACACGTCAATTTTATGCACCAATTTGAAAGATGAGATTGTGATGTTTGAGAAAACACTTTTCTTTTTAAGCACCAAAAGACAAATGAATTGATTTTAGATTTAAAAAAAATAAGATGCTTCCACACCACAAGCTATCAAGAAATTGTGAGTACCAAAAAATCCTAGCAATTTAGATCTGATAATCCATAAGCGTGCTAGTACTGATATAATGACAATTGAACTTATCAACAAACTCTCTTACCTTGTCTAGATATGTATTTATAAGACCATCATTACCGATCTCTACCTCAAGTTTCTCAATTCTTAATCTGTGTGCATGTTCTTTGTTCTCTTTAATCTCTCGCTCTCTTTTTCGTTGCTCAACAGACTTTTGAATTTTAACTTTTTTATGTTTTGGTGGCCCTCTACATTTTTTCATTACATCAAGTGCATATTTTCAATAATGAAAATGTGGTTTTTACAATAGAGAATGATTTTTTAGACAGAAGAGAAGCAAATGTCATTTTTAGTTTTGAAACAATGTTTTTTTGTTAAAACGATTATCACCTGCACATACACACAATTCTTTTTTTCAAAGATATTTCTTTTTTTGAAAATGTTTCTTAGAAAAATTAAAATAAAAGAGAATAAACCCCCTATACAATTTCAAAACCTTTCCAAAAATGTAACTTTTTTGAAAAGAAATATTGATTTGTGTCCAGGATTATTTTTTAATGAAATATCATAAAATTTTTATAAAAAATCAAAATACATTCAGAAAAATCTAAATTTTGGACTGTAGCTTTCTTATGTCCACCGATACCTGCAAAAAAATAGTTTAGGTCATATTTCCTTAATTTGTGACCTAGGGACCCATTTTATCATAACAAACAAGTTTTAAAAGATCTATTTTAAAAAAAATATTTTTCACAAAAATTAAAATCACAAAGAATAAACCCCCTGTATAATTTCAATACCTTTCCAAAAATGTAATTTGTTTGAAAAGAAAGTCTGATTTGTGCCTAGAGATGATTTTTTATGAAATATTATAAAAAATTTAAAAATAAAAATAAAAAACTCAGAAAAAATCTAAATTTTGGATTGTGACTTGCTTAGATTAGCATAAACCTATAAAAACAATTTCAAAAAAAAATTCTATCTAGTTTGAAAGATATGACCAAATTTTACGTCAAGTTCACCAGAATGTATAGGCCTTTATCTGCACACTCAAACAAGAGGGTTATTAGGACCGATTTGCAATGAAAGAAATCAACAAACTACTAAGAATGATCCTCTGAACAATAAAATAGCAAGTGTTAGAAAGGAAAACAAATAAATGCAAAACCCAATGCTTGAAGCTTATATTTCTTCTCTCTACTCCTTTTGAAATATTGTATGGATGGTGCTCATTATTGGCGTTGAAAAAATCTATGACTTTGTAGTGTTGAGAAAATGAGATCCAAATGATAATAAATTTGCTTGATGCTTCATACGAAAAATCCTACATAGCAATTGTGCACAAAGTTGGAGATCTTGGATCCTCTCAAATGGTTGAGAAGGGTTGATTATATAGAATATGGAAATGATTTGGATGGATGAGATTGATCCTAGATACTTTGAAATGGATGGTTGAGATCAATAAGAACTGAAGAAGGAATCAATAAACTTCCCCTCTTAACTAAAGAGAAGAGGAAATGGTTGAGTCAACTGTAGAGTTGATTATGAGTTCCTTTTTTCAAACTGGAGAGAAGGTGGAGCAATTTATGCAATCACAGAGATAGCACATGAGTTCCCTTTTTGAATTAGAGAGAAGATGGAGCAATTTATGCAATCATAGAGATAGCACATGAGTTCCCTTTTTTGAACTAGAGAGAAGATTTATTTGATATTACAAATTAAAATACTCATAAATGATATATTTGAATTCTATTTTGATTTAAAATAGAATTAAGAGTGAAATTAAATTAATTTAATTAGAAGAAAAAAAATTGATCGGTAATAGGATATTTTTATTGATAAAAGAAAGTACTACAAAATCATTATAAGGGCTATAACTGTTAGAATAACTGGGGGGTAAATCAATTGCCTTAACAATTATTCCAAAAGATCCAACCAAAAACTTATCTCTCAAATATAATACCTTCAGTTATCTTATAGTCCCAATTTCATCAAGATGTATGCCATAAATAATCTTAACAAATATAAACTGCTCGGTAAGATATATTGTTTATCTTTTTTGGACTTTACCGAGTAGCAGCAAATAAACTTAGTATTAACTGACCAATCCAATTTTAATAATGTGTTAAACAAAATATCAATGCAATGAAACATATACACATTTGACACATAGTTTTTAACGTGGAAACCCAATATGGGAAAAACCACTTGAGACTGGTAACCCAAAATATTTTCACTCTTCTGAAGTGAGCTTGGTAAAGAGCCAACCCTATTAAAGGTTACAATACACACTGTTAAGTGTGACCTTATTAGAGGATTTAAAACCAACAGTTTATCTTTTGACATAGCACTCACTATGTTGTCAACAAGAAAACCTTTTGATACTCTTGAGTATCTCAATACAATAAGCATTGTTAAATCTCACTCGGTTAAGAGATTTTCTAAATCAATGGTTAAACTGATACAATAAATGATTTGTTCAAAATACAACTTTGATTTGCAAATATTCAAATCTATTTTTAGTCCAATAATACCTCTCTGATCAATATATACTTCAGTTCCTTTGCTTTCTTTCTTTACTCTGCTCGGTGAATGCTCTATCCTTTGTTGCTCGGTGTCTACAGAATTCCTTGGCTTTGTTCTTCAACCTGTATGATCAGATATACATGAAGAGTTCTATCTTCACACAAAATATACTCAACATTCCTCCCTTTGATAATTAATTCCTTGTCTCTTTATATAGACATGATTAGCCACTCAATCTCCTTGTTTTTGTCGTAGATCTCTCCTTGATCTGTAAAACTTGCCATGATTTGCTTTATCCCGTAAAGCTCTCCTTTAGTTTTATTCCATAAATCTCTCCTTGATAACTACAAATAAAATGTGATTTTAATCTCCTTCCTTGCTTTAGCTTAACTGATCATTGATAATAAAATAATCAATCAGTCAATCCCTAAATTGTAGCTCTACCAACTAAGCAATTTTGTCATTTTTAACTCTAGTTATGCTCAGTCATTAACTCTTGCTCGATTACTGTTGAGCTCGGTATACACTTTGAACTGCTTTGTGTTCACTGCCACTCGGTGTATACAGACCTTTTATGTTTTACCGACCACATAAACTTTGTCTCTTCAGATCTTCAAGGTTATGACAATATGTGTATGAACAATCAAACCATATCAAGTTGACATCAATGACAATACAATACATTAATTGATTTAATGTCTTGCATTTACTTTTGCAGCTCAGTGATCATCAACTAAGCATTCAATCAGTTATAGTTCATTAATCTCTCACTTTGGCATTGATGGAAACACAATACAAAATATACAGTATATAACATGCCATGACAAACCAAACTTATTGCACTATAACCAATTCCAATATTTGAATCTTGGTAAGCTCTTCTAGCTTAGATTTAATATTTTTAATCACTACAAAAAAAAATGTGTTTACCATACAACTCTCCTTGTAGATTTTATTTTGTTTTGTGCTCTTCGTTTCTTCATTCCCTTCAATGGATAGGTGTAGCAATTCTGTCTTCTGATTTTGTCTCTCCCTTTATTGTAGAATCTCTTCTCCCTTTTCTGGATAGGTGTGTAGTGTTAACTCTCTCCAATTCTCTCCCTTTGATGGATGGTTATTTCATTGACTGTAACCTTTAGATATTCTCTCCCTTTTAGTTGTAGAATCTCTTCTCCCTGATGGATATTTCATTGAATCTTTCTCTCCCTTTGACAACAATGCCATATATATATATATATATACAACTCTATAATAGCCAACAATATCTCTGGTGTGTGGTTCAGATAAGTACCTTTAGTTTAATGATATGTTATTGCAGTCTGTATCTTAACTTGCATCAACATGATTAATCTTCTGATAATGTGCAGGCTTATGCAACCTCCTAGTTAGCTTAGTGACCAATAGACAAGGGACGAACCCCTAGTCTATTTCTCGGGTATTCAAATGTATATTTTGGCAATGGTTTTTAAAATACATTTGCTAGTTGTTCTTTGGATTGTACATATTCCATTATTACATGTTTCTCTTGTACTTGTTCCCTCAAGTAATGATACTTAATAGATATGTGCTTGTCTTAGCATGCATCACAGGGTTCTTTGAAATGTTTATAGTACTTGTATTATCACAATAGATAATTACTGGGTCAAGAATTTCCTCATTCATACCTTTTAGAAATTTCTTGATCCATGCAATGTTAGAGCAATTTTCAACAACAACTACATATTCTGCTTCTGAAGTTGATTAAGATATGCATCCTTTCTTTTTACTTATCCATGTGACAAGTCTATCACCCGTAAAGAATGCTCTTCTTGTAGTGCTCTTTCTATCATCGATGTTTCCAGACCAATCAACATCAGTATAAACTTGTAGCTCAAATTTGCTTTCTTTATTATACCACAAACCATAGTCTTCAGTATTCTTCAGATATCTCAAAATTCTTTTAACAGCAATCATGTGTGATTCCTTAGGGTTAGCAGAGAATCTTGCAACTATACCAACTACATGTGCTATATCAGGTCTAGTGTGAACAACATACATTAGTTTACCAATCATAGATCTATATAAGGTCTGATTTACCTCGGTTGTCTTGTCTTCCTTTGTCAATTTTCATCCAATTTCCATAGGTATTCCAACTGGTTTGGAGTCCTCCATCTTGAATATCTTCAGAACTTCTTTGATGTATTTTGATTATCTGATGTAGATGCCTTAAGCCTATTGTAGAATCTGTAGACCAAGAAAGCTTTTGATCTCTCCAAACATTGACATTTCAAATTCTTTGCTCATTTCATCAGCAAATGACTTGCATAGCATATCATTACCTCCAAATATGATATCATCAACAAATATCTCAGCAATAAAAATATTATCATCAGTATCTCCTTTCAAATACAAATTATTGTTGTCACTTGTTATAAAAAATCCAATACTAATGAGATAAGAGTGAAGTCTTTTATACCATGCTATCGGTGCTTGTTTCAATCCATACAAGGCTTTGTGTAGTTTACAAACCATGTTCCTCTTGTTAGGATCAACAAACCCTTCAGGTTGTTCAATGTATACATCCTCTTCTAGTATTCCATTCAGAAATGCAAATTTAAAATCCATTTGGTATACTTTGACTTCTTTAAAAGTAGCATAAGCAAGTATAATTCTTACTCCTTCTAGTCTAGAAATGGGTGCAAAGGTTTCTACATATTCAATAACTTCTTCTTATGCATACCCTTTGCATACCAGTCTTGCTTTGTTTTGTGTGACTTCTCCATTCTCATTAAGTTTGTTTCTGAAAATTCATTTGGTGCCAATGACATTTTTGTCACTCAATCTAGGTACTAATGTCCATGTTTTATTCTTCTTAATCTATTCAATCTCTTCATTCATTGCACTAACCTATTCTTGATTCTCAAGTGCAGCATTAACATATTTAGGCTCAAAATCACAAATCAAACATCTATTGTTAAGTGACTTACTTCTTGTTATCATTCCTACTCTTTTGTCCCCACTGATTTGGTCCTATGGATGGTATCTTCTAACATATTAGATAGTACAGGTTCAAATCTTTGTTCTTCATTTTTATTTGTATCACTCAGTTCAACATTATGAGCATTTTCTTGATTCTCGGTGTGTGCATCATGTTGCTCGGTTGCATTGTCCTGTCGATCGAGCAAGGTGTCAGGTTCTTCAATGTAGACAAATCTATTGTAATCTTTTGGTTCCTTTCTGCTTTCCTCATCATTTTTCTCAGCAAATTCATCCACTTTAACATTTGCACTCTCAATGATTTTGTTAGAAGATTTGTTCAAATATTTATAAGCTTTGCTTTTAGTAGAATATCTTAGAAATATTCCTTCATCACTTTTAGAGTCAAGTTTCCCATTTCTATCATCTTTCAGTATATAACATTGACATCCAAAAATTCTAAAGTAACTCACATTTGGTGTGTATCCATACCATAGCTCATAAGGTGTCTCATTTGTGTCTTTCTTCAATTGAACTCAGTTAAGTGTATAGCTAGCAGTACTTACAACTTCTCTCTAGAATGTTTGTGTGATGCCTTTTTCAATCATCAGTGTTCTGGCACAATCAACAATTTATCTATTCCTCCTTTCAGCAATCCCATTTTTCTATGGTGTTCTTGGTGCAGAAACATGTCTTATAATCCCGTGCTCATTACAAAAGTTAGTAAATTCATCAGAAATAAATTCTCCTCCTCTATCTGATCTTAAACATTTTAGTTCTTTTCCACTTTAATTTTCAACTTTAGCTTTATACCATTTGAACATCTTAAATGCTTCAGATTTATCTTTTAAGAACATGCCAGTCATCATCCTAGAATAGTCATCAAAAAATAGAATAAAGTATCTATCACCATAATAACTCTTTTTTCTCATTGATCCACATAAGTCATTATGGACTAACTCCAGAATAACATTAGATGAGTAGGTTTTTCTCTTGAAACTAGGCTTTGTCATTTTTCCTATTTGACAATTCTTGTACATAAGATGGTCGAGCTTTGAAATACTTAGTAAGCCTCTCACTTTTATTTTCTTACTTATCTTAACCATGTTGTTAAAATTCACATGACATAACCTTTTATGCCACAAAAAAATGTCTTCTTTCTAGCCTATAAATAAGTGGTCTCAATATTATCAAGATAGAATAGATTACCTTTTGTTTGTTCACCAGTACCGATCAACTTTCCTATTCCATTATAGATCATTGCCTTTTTGTTCTCAAATGCAACTCGGTGTCCTTTGTTGTTTAGCTATGAAACACTCAATAGATTATAGTTAATTCCTTTCAACCAATATGCATTTTCACATCTGATCAGATTATTCAACATGATGGTACCTTTTCCTTCAACTGGGCAAGGTGAGTCATTACCCATCCTAACTGATCCACCATTATAATATTCAAAAGTTTCAAACTTTTATTTATCTCCAGTCATGTGATGAGTACAACCACTATCAATAATCTAGATATCATTTTTTCTAACTTTAGATATGAGTGTTGCTTCAACATACCTTTCTTCTTCGTCTGAATCATCCTTCATAGCAACAAATACTACCAAAATATCTTCATCAGAACCAGTATCAGAATTTTCTACTTTGTTCTCAACCAGGTAACAAGCCTTCTTTCCTTTGTCCTTGTAATCTCGGTTATTTCTCCTGTTAGAGTGTCGGTTGCTTCTGTAGTCTTGGTCATCCCTTCTGTCATACTTGTTTTCATAAGATCTATCATTTTCTCTTTCATCCTTTCTCTTGTTAGGGCATCTAGCAGAAAAATGTCTAATTTCTTTGTAATTAAAATAGACCAATGGTAATTTACCTTTATATCTTCCTTTACATCTATGTAATCTCCTAGCCATTAGTGCTTCAAGTTTATCAAGTTCTTGCTCATCAATATCACTGCCTTTATCATTTCTCATAGTGTGTTTGTTACTAGATTTTCTTATTTTTAGAGAAGACTTGAATGCAAACTCAATAGCAGGTAAGACACTGTTGTTATAGTTGTTCATCTCAAATGAAATAAGTCTACCAATCAAAATATCAAGAGTAACATTGTTACTAGCTACTTCTCTCATTTCTTGAATTTTAGATACTCTAATAGCATAAACAGGCAGTAAGGCTCTCATAATTTTACTTACAATTGTTTCTTCATCAATTACTCCTCATACTCTACGGATAACATTAACAACTTCTTTGATTTTGTCACTATACTGAGTGATGTTCTCTCCTTTCATTCTCAGGTCATCAAACTTTCCTCTTAGGCTTTCATCTTTAGCTCTCAGGACATTGGTATCTCCTCCATGTACTAGCTTGAGTTTTTTCCACATTTGCTTTGCAGAGGTGCATGATTTCACATCTTCAAATTCAACGTCGGTTAGTGAAGAAGAAAGTTCTATCATCATATAATTGTGTTCATGTTTCTCTCTCAATTGATCAACAGTCAGAAGTCCAATAGGTGCAACATATTCAGTATCCAAGTGTTGTGTAACATCATTTCCAATACCAGATAAATGAAGTCTTATCCTGATTTTCCATGATGCAAAGTTATCCTTGTTCAACTTAGGCACATCCCTTTTACTCATCTTGTGATCTTTAGCTTAAGTCCCTTTAAACTTTTCTTCCAAGCACCAAATCTCTAATACCAATTGTTAGAATAACTAAGAAGGGGGGGTGAACAATGTCCTTAACAATTATTCCAAAAGATCCAACCAAAAAATTATCTCTCAAATATAATACCTTCAGTTATCTTACAGTCCCAATTTCATCAAGATGTATGCCATAAATAATATTAACAAATATAAACTGCTCGATAAGATATATTGTTTATCTTTTCTAGACTTTATCGAGTAGCAACAAATAAACTTAGTGTTAACTAACCAATCCAGTTTTAATAATGTGTAAAACAAAATATCAATGCAATGAAACATATACACATTTGACACAGATTTTAACATGGAACCCAATATGGGAAAAACCACGTGGGACCGGTAACCCAAAATATTTTCACTCTTCTGAAGTGAGCTCGGTGAAGAGCCAACCCTATTAAAGGTTATAATACACATTGTTAAGTGTGACCTTGTTAGAGGATTTAAAACCAATAATTTGTCTTTTGACTTAGCACTCACTATGCTGTCAACAAGAAAACCTTTTGATACTATTGAGTATCTCAATACAATAAGGATTGTTAAATCCCACTCGATTAAGAGATTTTCTGAATTAATGGTTAAATTGATATAGTAAATGATTTGTTCAAATACAACTTTGATTTACAAATATTTAGATCTATTGTTAGTCCAATAATACCTCTCTGATCAATATATACTTCATTTCCTTTGCTTTCTTTCTTTACTCTGCTCGGTGAATGCTTTATCCTCTGTTGCTCGGTGTCTGCAGAATTCCTTGGCTCTGTTCTTCAACCTGTATGATCAGATCTATGTGAATATTTCTCTCTTCACATAAAATATACTCAATATTCCTCCCTTTGATAATGAATTCCTTGTCTCTTTATATAGACATGATTAGCTACTCAATCTCCTTGTTTTTGTCGTAGATCTCTCCTTGATTCGTAAAACTCACCATGATTTTATTTATCCCATAAAGTGGTCCTTTAGATTTATTCCGTAAATCTCTCCTTGATAACTATGAATAAAACACACTTTTAATCTCCTTGCTTGCTTTAGCTTAACTGATCATTGATAATAAAATGATTAATCAGTCAATCCCTAAATTGTAGCTCTGCCAGCTAAGCAATTTTGTCATCCTTTAACTCCAGTTATGCTTGGTCATCAACTTTAATTATGCTCAGTCATTAACTCTAATTATGCTCGGTCATTAACTCTTGCTTGGTAATACTTTCTCGGTTACTTTTGTGCTCGGTATACACTGTAAAATGCTCAGTGTTCACTGTCACTCGGTGTATACAGACCTTTTATGTTTTACCAACCACATAAACTTTATCTCTTCAGATCTTCAAGGTTATGAAAATATGTGTATGAACAATCAAACCATATCAAGTTGACATCAATGACAATACAATACATTAACTGATTTAATGTCTTGCATTCACTTTTGCAGCTCAGTGATAATCAACTTATCATCTTCAAGCATTCAATCAGTTATAGTTCATCAATAACTACTACATACGAATAGATTTGTCATCCAAGCTATAAAACCTATTACATGAACCATCCTAAAAGGGGTGAAATTATACTAACCCCATTAACTAACATCTCGATAATGTTGATTTATATACATTTACAAAAAAATGGTGATTTCTATCAAAAAGTTTAAATGTGGAAATCGAGGCAAACTATCCTTCGCATGCTGCCTCCATCCGACAGTCCCTTCATGCCATTTTACCTGCATTATTCTTCTCCTTGCACCGTTTCTTCATTCGTAAAAAAGACACAGGGACTTTAAACTATTCCCTTTCCATTCACAAAAAAGACGTTTCGTTATTCCACAAAAGGCTTCAAAAAGGTTCTCTAGTTCTGTCCATCACCTACGTGGGTTATGCTTCCCGCCCTTCCTAGAGTGTGCCTTCCTTGGAATCTCGGTGGTGAAAACATGCTTAGCCTCCATAGCCCTCTTCTCATGGTCTCGCAATGCCTATTTCAAATTCCCCCATGTCGTGGCTATATCAGCTATATAGGATCCTTTGTCCACTTTACCCCACCAGCGCACGAATGGAATGAGACCTTAAACCTTAGCATCCTCCTTATCTTCAAAGAATTCTGACACACATGACCTTATTCCTAGAATAACCCACTACAGGATTGAACTCAAACCTAGTAGTAAGTCCTCTTCTAAGAGGCTTGAGATCACCCATTTAACATTCTCTATTTCTTCTCCTATTTATAAGCCCCATGCTACCATCATTGAAATTACATCTACATTAAACCTCCATTTTCCCTTCCTCTCCATAAATTGTTCGCCAATAACTTCAAGGGCCTCTTTTATCACAAACTCCTCCTTAATTCGAACCAGGCCTCTCATCCTTTCCCAACTCACAGGACCCTTAAAACTCTTCTACTTCCTATTGGTGTCTACGAAAAAGCTTGCTTCCATTTTGTAGAGGAAAAAGATTATCGGCTTAACTAGAAGAATAATTAATAAGTTTAAATATTTGAATTTGAACATTAGGAAATTGAATTTAATTAACTAATAAAGATTAATTAATTAAGGTTTATTAATTAAATAAAATTAATTATTTAATTAATTTTGGAGAAATGATTAAAAGATTAGAGGATTAGATTTAGAAGAAATAGATGATTAACTAATGATTAAAGAAACCATTAATTAATAAGTTTAAATAATTCAATTTAAACTTTTAGGAAATTGGACTTAATTAACTAATAAAGATTAATTAATTAAGGTTTATTAATTAAATAAAATTAATTATTTAATTAATTTTGAAGAAATGATTAAATGATTAGAGGATTAGATTTAAAAGAAATAGATGACTAACTAAAGATTAAAGAAACCATTAATTAATAAGTTAAAATAATTAAATTTAGACTTTTAGGAAATTGAACTTAATTAGCTAATAAAGATTAATTAATTAAGATTTATTAATTAAATAAAAATAATTATTTAATTAATTTTGAAGAAATGATTAAATGATTAGAGGATCAAATTTAGAAGAAATAGATTATTTAACTAATGATTAAAGAAACCATTATTTAATAGAGAAAAAATAGTGTAGACACCCTAAAATGGACAGGCTTGCGACTTTACATTAAAAATACCAATTTTCATCTATTAATTAATGGTTTTTTATTGTTAATTAATCATCTATTTTTCTCTAAATTCATTCCCCAAATTGTCTAATCAAATTCTCAAAATTATTTAAATAATTAATTTTATTTAATTAATTAACCTTAATTGATTAATTACCATTAACTAATTAATTAAATTCAATTTCCTATAGTTTAAATTGAAAGATTTAAACTTACTAATTAAATTCTTCCAATTAAATTAATTTAATTTCATTCAAAGCAATTCTAAATAAAAAAGAATTCAATTATCTCACATGTTGAAAACTTTAATTACATAAATGAATTAAATATTTATTTATTTTCAAAGAGATAATCCTTAATCAGATTACATGGGTAACTCCACCCATCTCTCCAGTTCACATGGGTAACTCCACCCACCTCTTCAGTTCTAAAAGGTAACTTACAATTAACTCTTTAGTCAACCAAACTCTATCTCCTCTCTCTTAGTTGAAGAGGTGGAGTTTACTGATGGCTTCTCCAATTCCCTTTGATCTCAACCGTTCATCTCCCTATCTCTTGGATTGATCTCAACTATTTATATCATCCTTAATTCCTATATAATAAACCCTTCATAACCATATGAAGGATCCAGGATTTCAAGCTCTTGTGTGCCATTACTCTGTCAGTTTGGTTCTAGCATTCAAGCCATTTTGCGATCACACACACATTTCAATTAGCAAATTCTCAACACTTCTCAAGTCATAGACGCTGTCCACACCAATACTGAGCATCAAAAACAACGTTTCGAAAGGAGTAGAGAGAGACAATAGAAGCTTCAAGCACTTTGGGGTTTGCATTTATTTGTTTTCCTTTCTTTGAATGTACATTTTATTGGTTATGTTTTAAGTATTCATTATTGGTAGCTTTGTGTATTTGATTTATATCATTGCAAACTGGTGCTACTAACCCCCGCCTTTGGAAAGCTTGGGAACCACGAATCATGAAAGGAGGTGTACATTTTGGTGAACCCGACGTGAAGCAAACAACCCGAATATCTCTTGCAGACGACAGACAAAATCAATCAGCCACGGCCGTATGGTTGCAGACCTAAATTTTCATCTTCTCGATATCTGTGTTATTTCACAATTGCTGATATTTTGCCGCAATTGACTGGTTTAATACCGCAATTGATTACAGGATTTCGCATCACTATTCTGTCATCTTTTGTCTTTCTGTCTTCTAGAACTTTGCTGCAATTGCCTTTAGTTGACCGCAATTACCTGTGCTTTATCACAATTGCCTGTGTTTTACCGTAATTGACCGATCTATGCCACAAATGAAAGCATTCTGCCACATAACAGAGTTATTTTCTGCAATTGCCAACATTCTACCACAATTGATAGGAGATTGCCGCAATTGACACAAAAGACACATTTTTGTCTATTTTTCTTGGTTTATGTGTAGGTTTGACTGACAGTGAATGACAAAGAAGGTAATCAGACGCATATCAGGTGCTAGAGCATTAAGAGCTGCAATAAGGAGAACCGTCAACTATCGATCGTAACAAAGGGCTATTCTCACAATCGTAGCTGAAGATCAAAGCGAAGCATACACAAGATACATTGATTCAATCAAGAGATTTGCAAGTAAGTATAAAGACACCATTAATTTCAGCAATCTCAATAACCCCGGAGTTTCTGGATATTCTGCTATCTTCGATTGAAAAGCTTTCATTTCTTGAGATACTAAACACTCCCTTTGACATGTTCGAATCGAGGAGACAAGATAACAATACAACATAAATTTCATTCACTTTTCTATTTGGGTTTAAAAAGAACAGTGTTTGTCACACATCTCACATCTCACATTTCAAAATTTGGTGCTTAAAATTGACGTGGAGATTAAAATTGAACAAAGGCAAAGAAAATATCAATTTAGTGCACTAAAATTGAACAAGCAATCAACACCTATTTTTGGGCTTAAAACTGAACACGTGTGCTTGTATGGTGGTGTAGCTTAGTTTACATTTCAAACTTTCAGAGCTTAATTGATTTACCTTGTGTCTTGAGTTTTGGGTGCACTTACACAAACTGTTAGATTAGACACCTTTATACTTTCTAAAAAGTCTTATCCAGGGAATGCACTTCTTCCTCGGAGAAGGACCTTAAACTGGTAATCCTTCTGATCGATATATAAACAAGATGCAAACCAAATTTCTATTTTATATCTAGCCAAGCTCAAGCGAGGTGTGTTGATGACAGTCTGGATCGGGTGAATATCCCTAAGGAGTCAACGTGGTCAACTAGGCTCTTAAGTGAGTCACACACATACAAACTGATTGGATAGATGCCATGGACCCTTACTACAACCTTGTTAATTAGAGGCCAACTCAATCTACCTCTGAACAAATACCTTATTATAGTGCAAGGGGTTGCAGAATTTCCCCCCAAGATTCCCAACATATGTGTTCCAAGGTATTTGTGTAGTGAAAGAGATCTTCACTCCACAACAACAATACCTGGCAATGGAAAAAACACGGGTGCCTATGTCGTGGACCTTTGTGTCCTAGTAGTGTGACACTTATTGTGTGAGCTAATGAACATTCAAGAATTGGGCCTATAATATTGTATTCTGAAGCCATTGACCTGGATTAATCTGACTGTTCATTGTTGAGATCTCGTGATAACATTGCAACTTGAAAGAGTTGTAGAACATACATATTGTCAGTCTTTATTCTTCAAAACATAGTGTCTATTGTGCTTGTTCTTTGATCAATTTCCAAAATGCAAAACAAACATCCATATTGTCAAAATGAGTCAAACGTGTTAGAGTCTAGGGTTGTCAACATCAACTATCTTTCAAAATCAGAAGCCTCGTTCCAGAAAATCAAAATTGTCAGACAATGAGACCTATCTTTGAGTCTTTTTGAAACTATTTCCCTTTTGTCGCAATTGCCTGCATTTTTCCTCAATTGATGGAAGTTTTCTGCAGTTAACTTGTTAATTGCCACAATCAACCTATTTATTACCACAATCGACCTGTTTATTACCGCAATCGATAATAAATTACTGCAATCGACCATTCACTTTGCCACAATTGGTGGAGTTTTTCCACAATTAACTAGAGACATTTTTATGCCTGTTCTAACCTGAAGCCTTGGAAATACTCTCCATTTTGTGTCAAATACTAGTGTTTATCCCAAAAAAATGCAAAGAACATTGTGTGAATCTCTAAACATTAAAGATCATCTTGTCTTTAGAAGCACGATTATTGTCCAAGCATTATTAGTTTGAAAGTTCAAACTTGAAATATCTTGATCCCATTATCTCAAACATCATCATCTCTATTAGTGACTTTATCCCAAGCAATGGTCAACAAATCTTATTCTTACATCATCAAAACTTTGAGATCAAGATAAATCAACATCTATCCTTAGAATTACCCTTGTCCAAACATAACTCAGACTTTCCTAGAAAGGTTATCATTTTATGTTTGCTTTATATCACTTGTTTTAGACACAAAATCTAGACCACACTATGTCTCAAACACCCCATGGAGAGCCTTACACAAGGTCGATGGATAGAACTCAACCTGAGGACTCATACATCAATAGATTCCTTGCTTGGGAAACAGAGCGAGAGGATGATCCTTTCAAGAATACTAGTCCTGCTTTTTTTGAGAATCCTTGTGGGTCAGCCATATTCCAAAATATCACAAAAGAGGAGCTCGAAGATATTGAGAAAGACGCCCATTCTACGCAAGTGGTTGAAAATTTTGTAGAGAGGAACCCTGAATGTTTCTTATCCATATTGATTAAAAAAGGAGTCAAACTCCCCACTGAATTCAATGTGTCCACAATATGGCCCGAAAACCCTCTCGTAGGTCAAACCACTACTCAGCCCTCTCAGACATTACATGTGGTTTCTAAATCTTCCCATCCTTGACGACACAAACATTGGCATAGACAATACCCAATAAAACCAATTACATGAACCAAGCAAGCACATCTTCCACACAAAGCATGACATGCTCCCAACTGACTGTACCCATGGTCACTAATATACCTCCACCTTCGGTCTTATGGCCTGGCCAATCAAGCTCTCATGTTATGCCTTCTATCCCACCAAAAAGCAGTAACATTTTTGCCACCATGCCAATACCACAATCAATCCCTACTACCCTTGGGGTGAACACATCATTCTCACAGGGATCCATCTCTGCAGGTCTGACTTTCAGTCAATGCCCACCCAAGGTTATGCCTTTGCTCACCCAAATCCAGCAGCAACAACCTCAACCCCAACAACAGCAACCCCAACTTCAATTACAACAACCTCAACCCCAGCAACAACAACTCCAGCTTGAGCAACAACAACCTCAACCCCAATAGTAGCAACCTCAACTTTAGCTGCAACAACCTCAACCCCAGCAACAACAACCCCAACTTCAACAGCAACAACCTCAACCCCAATAGAAACAACCCCATCTTCAGTAGTAACAACCTCAAATTTAGTTGTAACAGCCACAACTTCAACAACAACAGTATCTCCAACCCCAACAATAAACACAACAGAACCAACTTTGGGCCAATCACGTGCCCCCAGTTCAGAATCATGTGTTGGGAAATCAATATCAAGCCCCAAGGATGAGGTCCTATGTTCCTACTCAAGGGGCATCGAGACACAACCTTGTACTACTACAACACCAAGATACAATGCCACTAATCCTCCTCGGTCTCAAACAAACATGCTGATCTAACAAGTGCAGAACCTTCAAACCCAAATGATGGATATGCAAAATCAAGGGAAAACTAAATCCTATACCACAGAGGATTTGTACCTATATCCCTTTGATCACTCTCTTCACATGTCTCCATTCCCAACTCACTTCTTGGTACCAAAATTTGACAAATATAGGGGTAACACCAACCCTATTGAACATATCTGAGAGTTTTTTTGCTGGTTGTGTCAAAGTCGCACATGATGAGACACACTTAATGCGACTATTCCCACAAAGCTTAGCCAAACCAACAATGGAATGGTTCTCACATTTACCTCATGGCATTTTGTCTTGGGGTGAATTGGATGAAAAGTTCATCACTCACTTCCATCATAACATCGAGCGCAAGGTTAGTATCAAGGACCTTTGCAATATCAAACAGAAGGATGGAGAGTATTTTGTAAAATTCCTACAAAGATGGAGGAATACTGCAAACAGGACAACATATGATGTACCCGAGCAAGACCTAATAGTCATATTCATTAACAATCTGATACCAGACATGTCATTTACAACAGAATTGCAGTTAGCTCCAAACTTTACACAACTTATCGAATGAGGAGTTCATTGTGAGTAGAACTTGGTCAAAAGAGGTGTCCTTGTAGATCCTAATCAAATGAATACAAACAAGACGGCAATGAACAAAGCTAAGTGGTGGAATAAAAACAAAAATGTCACCAATGACGGTGTCATTGATGTGAAAATGGTCAACTACACACAACCCAAAGTGCCACTACAAGGTGCACCTGTGGCCAACCAACAAACTATGGTGCCCATTGCACAAGCATACACTCAAACTCAACCTCTCCCTATCCAAGTGACTGCTATGTCAAATAGTCAGCAATAGACTCAACGCAAACCACGGTTTCAATTCCAGCAACAAGACTTCACACCATTGGGAGAGTCGATAGAATCAGCTTTATGAAAGTTGATACAATAAAACAACATCACTCTCCCTAAAATCAGGGAATATGAACACGGTGCAATCAATATAAGGTGGTACAATGACAATGGTTTATGCGAGTTTCATCGGGTGAAAGGACACAAAACACCCAACTATTACTGATTGAAACACGCTATCCAAGATCTGATTGACATAGGGGTCATCGATGTAACAAATACCCAAACTAAAGGAACAAATGATCATACAATATTAAATGATACATTTCATGATCACAATAAAGGGAAAGCCTTCGAGTCTGATGGACAGTCCAAACAGGTCAACTACACTTATGCCAATAGTGATAACGTTATCAATTTCCTAAATCCTTCAGATAGCCATGTGGCTACGATCACTATCAGAGACCAAGGTAACAAATGTGTTGTAACCACCCATCGCACCAAAGTTATTTTGCAAGGAGCACCTTCCTCATCTACTACACCAGCCAACCCTCAAGCAAACTCAGATCCACAGACAAGCCTAGTGGATCAGCTAAAGTGTAGGCCTACCCAAATCTCCATGTTTGACCTCTTGCGCATATCTCCGTAGCATAAATAAGCACTTGACCAAGCCCTTCAGAATGCAACTGTCCCAAGGGAAATAACCCCTAAGAGCTTCCAAATGAAGGTTAACCATATAGTTGCTAACAAACATGCAACATTCATAGACCATGATGTGTCGCCACATAAAACCCTACATAATGATCCTTTGCACTTGCTTGTCCAGGTCCACAAAAGTGCTATCCGTAGAGTCCTTGTTGATGATGGGGCTGGATTAAACATCTGTACTCTAAAGTTAATCAAGCAACTAGGCTATTCAGAATCCAGCATTGATGTCATAAGGATGATCAATATCAGAGCTTATGATGAAGAGGAAAGATCCTCTAAAGGTATTATCATTCTACCTATCTGGATTGGTCCAGTCATCAAGAACACTCCCTTCCAGATCCTAGATCTTGAGTTGGGATACAACATGTTACTAGGGAGACCATGGATACATGAGATGCAAGTCATACCTTCAACATACCATCAGTGCATCAAGTTCCCACACCAGGGAGAATAAATCATCATTGAGGGAGATCCAAATCCTTTCCAATACTGTAATGTGGTTCAAATCAACATTGGTAACCAGGTACCCTCAAACCAAGATGCAAGCATCCCTTCCTCTTCAGATGGGGAGACATTGCAGAAGAAAACCCATTTGATCAAGATATCAATACATGGTTGTACCAAGATCCACAAGAGACACTTCAACAACCCCTACCCATATCAAACTATGGAAATGGTTATACAATGCTACAAAGATTTGGGTATGATGGTACAACTAGTCTAGGGGCAAGACAACAAGGCTTAATATAACTGTCTCTCCTACCAACCCAGAAAAACAAGAGAGGGTTAGTCTATGGGAAACAAAGAACCAGTCCTATCACCCGAGACATACAAGTCGATCAAGAACAAATAGCAAAGTTACACCAGGGGCACAACCCATAACACATATTGATAAGCAACATACTACAACAGTTGTTACCCGCCGAAGAGGAGACCTCTCAAACCTGAATAAACCTCAACCAAGCAATCGATGATAACAAAGGAAGTGAGACATCAGATGAGCATTCTAACAAAACTGACTCCTACAAGTATGAGTGGAGATCCCTTCATGAATCCAAACCCTCAATACAAGACTATTCCCCTCAGTCAGCCACCACCATACACCTTGATGATCTGTTTGACCAATTAAACATTGACGACCAACCCTGCATCGATAAACATATTGATAACAATTCCTTAGGTTGTGTGTCTACATCATAGTCTAGGTTTTTCGAAACCATTTCCGTAGTCCCCTTCCACCAAACAGAGATAACCCAACACGAAGACCTATGTCTTGTACACCCTGAACTAATAGAGTGGGATCAATAAGGACCGCCTGATATGGATGTATTTGAGAATGATGAGGCTATCATAGGTTTCATGGGACTTAGAGAGGGAATGCCATCAAGCGACCATAAAATAGGTTTCTCTATTGACCTTGATGGATCAGCATACTTTGGGGAGGAAGCCCCTCTTTCTAGTCATCAAAATAAATTGAAAAATAAAAAAGAATCATCAGTAAGTGAAAACCGAAAGGCGCTTACTGACACAAAAATGATAAAAAGACAAAACAAGATGTATCTTCTAGTGAAAAGCTCACTAAGGTGCTAGAAGATGGAAAGAAGGAATTTCTCCCCTTGACAGAGGAAAAGTTGACATTGTGAGTAGAAGAAATAAAAGAAGTCAACTTGGGAGATGACAAGAACCCAAGGAACATCTACATGGCAAAATCACTCACCCTAGGGGAGAGAGAACAATTCATCAGTTTCTTCAAGGAAAGAATGATCAATTTTGCATGGTCATACTCAGACATGCCAGGATTAGATCCAGAGCTTGTGATGCATCATCTCCCATTGCTACCCAACGCAAAACTTGTCAAACAGAAGCTACGAAAGATGCATCCCCATGTTGCATTACTAGTAAAGGAAGAATTGAAAAATCTCCTAGATGCTAAGTTCATAAGACCAATCCCATATGCAGACTGGATATCTAATCTGGTACTAGTTACAAAGCACAGTGGTCAGATTTGAATTTGCGCAGACTTTAGAGATCTTAACAAAGCTTGTCCCAAGGATGACTTTCCTTTGCCTAACAACGATATGATAGTAGATCTAACAGTAGGCCATCAAATGATATCACTCATTTTCAGGGTATAATAAGATAAGGATTGCACCAAAGGATCAACATAAAACAACTTTCACATGTCCATGGGGCACTTATTATTGGAACGACATGTCGTTTGGTCTAAAAAATGCCAAAGAAATATATCAAAGGGCCAAGACAACCATTTTTCATGATCTCATTCACAAGACAATGGAATACTATGTTGAGGACATACTAGCCAAGTCAATGCTAAGAAAGGATCATCTACAAGTATTGGGACCCATTTTTGACAGAATACAGGAATACAAGGTCTATTTAAACCCAAAGATGTGCATTCGAGGTCACAGCAGGAAAGCTACTGGGGTTCATAGTGTCACATAGAGGCATTGAAGTAGACCCAGAGAAAGTCAAAGCAATATTGGACATGCCACCACCGTCCAAACTAAGGCAACTAAGGGGGTTACAAGGAAGGCTCCAATCATCAGGCGCTTCATAGCTCAGCTAGCAGACAAGTGCCACCCATTCCAACATCTACTACACAAAGATATAAAATTTATAGAGACAGAACAATATGAACAAACATTCCAAATATTCAAGGACTATCTACTCAAGTCTCCTATATTGGTGTCACTAGTCCAAGGTAGACCATTTCTTGTATATATCTCGGTAATGGAATCGACATTAGGCATCCTTTTGGCACAACATGATGACACAGGTAAGGAGAGAGCCCTCTACTATCTAAGTAGAACATTGGTAGGATACGAGCTCAACTATACGCTAATTGAAAAATCACGCCTTTAGTTGTCTTCACTTCCCAGAAGATGAGGCATTTCATGTTGAGTCACCAAACAAAGTTGATAGCACATATTGATCCTTTAAAATACCTCCTAAGCAAAGCAACACTCATTGGATGACTTGCAAAGTGGGTAATGATCTTAAGCGAGTTTGACATTGAATATGTAGACAAAAAAGCCATCAAAGGGCAAGTGATTATGGATCAACTAGCAGAGGCACCTATTCAGAATCATTAGCCTATCATTTTTGACTCTCTTGATGAGTCTATTATGACATTACAACCAGTGATCGAGGTATGGCAACTATACTTTGATGGATCATGCATGCACCATGGTGTGGGGGCAGGAATAATGCTTATTACTCTGAATAATGATGCAATTCCAAGATCTTCCAGACTCAAATTCTCCTATACCAACAACATAGCAGAATATAAAGCACTGGTCATCAGATTAAAGACAACAATTCAATGGAGAATCAAGAACCTTAAAGTCTACGGAGATTCGCAGTTGGTCATTAGCCAAGTCAACAATGATTATATGACAAAAGATGAGAAGCTAATACCATACAGAGCATAGATGGAAAGGTTGCACACTAAGTTCAAATACATCTTCTTTGAGCAAATACCATAGGCTCAAAACAAAGTTGCAGACACAATGGCTACCATAGCATCACAGATCGATATGCCATGCAATGAAACCCGATTCCAATTTCTAGTCGAGCGACTCATGATGCCATCACATCAAGCACCAATCACAGAATCAACATGCATCCTTGTTGGTCCTGAAACCCCATGGTACCATGATGTATATAATTACCTCCAAACTAGTGTCTTACCTCCCAACTTGTCTAGAAACCAGAAAAATTCCCTCATCTGCCAAGCCTCTAGGTATACCATCCTCACAACTACTCTATATCAATGAAGTCTAGACAGAATGCTATTACGATGTTTCACTTCCACGGAATCCCAGAGAGCTATGTATGAGGTACATGAAGGAATTTTTGGAACCCACGGAGGTGGCAACATCTTAGCTAAAAAGATTATCCGCATGGGATACTACTGGCCGACAGTAGAAACAGATGCAAACAAGTATGTACAAAGGTGTAGGCAATGTCAAATTCATGGAGACCTCATCCATGCACCAGCCCAAGAACTAAATCCTATTACTTCACCACTACCATTTTCTATGTGGGGATTTGACCTAGTGGGCAAGATTACACCATCTTCAACTAATGGACATAAATACATCATAGCAGCAATAGAGTACTTCACTAAGTGGGTGGAAGCAATTCCCCTCACTTATATAACTGGAAAGCATATATCAATGTTCATACTCAACCATATCATCTTTCGGTATGGAATTCCTCAAACCATCCTAATAGATCACGGGACACCTTTCCAAAACAAAGATGTTGAAGAACTATGTGAACAGTTCCAAATCAAAAAAGGATTCTCTTCATTCTATTATACTCAAGGAAATGGCCAAGCTAAAGCGACAAACAAGGCCATTTTGAAAATCTTGAAGAAAACAGTTAACGAATCAGGGCGAGACTGACATTTACAGCTTAGTCCTGCACTATGGGAATACAGAACTAGTGTGAGAACACCTATAGGAGCCACTCCTTTCTCCCTAATTTACAGATCAGAGGTAGACCTACCCCTCAAAGTGGAAATCCCATCCCTAATGATATCATTAAAGAACCTAATTTCAGATGAAGACTACAGAGTAGCACGACTCAGTGAACTGGAACTACTAGACAAAAAAAGACAAAATGCATTCAACCACTTACAAGGTTATCATAATCACCTTATAAGGAACCATTATAAGAAGGTGAGGCCACAAACATTTGAGGTAGGATACCTCATCCTCATAGAAAATCAAAAGAACCAAGCATAAAGAGTAAAACCAAGAAAGTTCGAGCCTAACTGGCTAGGACCATATGTCATTATCAACTCTACCCAGAGTGGGGCATACCTACTGGAAACACCAGAAGGAGATCAGCTCTCCGGATACATAAACAACATGCACCTCAAGAGGTTCTACGCTTCAGTTCTCAATGGTTAAGGCAACTATCTACATATCCAAAAAATACCAAGAAAAAAAAAATAAATTTAAAAAAAAAAAAAAAAAANTCAGTTCTCAATGGTTAAGGCAACTATCTACATATCCAAAAAATACCAAGAAAAAAAAAATAAATTTAAAAAAAAAAAAAAAAATACAAAATGTTACCTTGGTGAAAACCTGGCAAACAGGCACTTTGGCGACAACAAAAAAATAAAAAAAATCAAAGAAGTAAAGAGAAACAAAATTGCTCTCTCAGTGAAAACCTGGCAAACAAGCACTATTGAGTAGGTACCTTGGTGAAAACCTGTTGCAAACAGGTGCCAAGTTTTCAAATCCAGCTTCACCATCAATGAACTCCACGATCCAAAGCTTGAGAAAACTTCAAAGCAAGATTGACTACCCAAGTTGTATCTAGAAACACAAACCCCTTTGAGAACCACCACTTATCCATGGTTAGTATTGGTCTACCCGACTAGGGGCAATTCTAAATGTCTTGAAAAATCCCTAATAAATTAGAAAAGTCATCAAAAATCCTAAAAAGATAAAAAATATTGAGAAAATCAATCTTCATAAAAAAAAATCAAAAAATTGCAAACCAACTTGGTTATCAACAGAGCATAAGGCGATCACGCCAAGTCAATCAATGTCACAACCATGAGCTTTGCAAATCAACATTGGGCCCATATGACATAGCTTTGTCAATCTATCAAACCTATCAACATATCAAAAGGCGATCATGCCACGTCAATCAATGTCACAACCATGAGCTTTGTGAATCAACATTGGACCCATATGACACAGCTTTATCAATCTATCAAACCTATCAACAAGAAAATTGGTGACCAGGCCAATCTATCAAATGTCACAACCATGAGCTTTGTGAATCAGCATTGGGCCCATCTGACATAGCTTGATCAACTACCAAAAATTATCAAAATCAATCAATCAATCATATAAATCATCTTACACAGTGATGGATATGCTCAAAACTAGACAGGTCAGTCTTATATGAGTCATCTATTAACTGAAACCAGACACAATTGAAGCAATCAATCCAATCAAGCCTATCAAAAGAGTTGAGCCAATCAAGAGAATCAAACTAAATTGAGGAACCATAAAAAATGTTGACTAGGTTAGTCAGTCGGTCAGATGTCAGTCTATATTTCACAGTTATGTTCTTACATTACTCTAGGATCCACCAAGTGAGGAGAGTAGCTATGATGGATCATTACTTATTTTATTTGATTATTGTATGTTGAATGTTCACTTCGATTTCAGGGCCATGATGATTTAGGATAAATGTGGTAGGCATTGTCACTTATCTGGCAGCCATGCAATTCCATGATCTGAGCTTAACCCTAGGAAAGAATTGTAGATTCCTTCTTTGTTATATGCTTGTTTATTTACCAATAGAATCATAGTGGTATCCAGATGGACTTTGGGTGCATTGGATTTCTATCTTGGTTTTTATGGGCCTTTCTTCTTAAAAATCAAGAGTTCAAAGTGTTATCCAGATGGACTCTGGGTGCATTGGAATTCTATCTTAGTTTTTTGGTCTTTCTTTTCAAAATCAAGAGCTCGCGGTGCTATCTAGATGGACTTTGGGTGCATTGGAGTTCTATCTTGGTTTTCTTTTTTCTTTTGTTCAGATTGTTCAGAGGGCAAAGTAGTATCTAGATGGTCAATATATGGGTGCTTTTGGCTCTCTTTCTTTTCAAACAGGGAACATAGCTGAACCCAGATGATCAATGTTTGGGTGCACTAAGTTCTCTTTCTATTCAATCTCTCTACTCCTTCCAGTTATCAAGAGGTCATGGCGGTATCCAGATGGTATGTGATCTAGATGCATTAGACACTCTTCAGAATTTCATAAAAAAAATGCAATGATGACAAAAATTGGAAACGCGACAGTGACTTGGGTCACACATCTATTCTATCAATCATCAACCATCCTTTCTATCAATTCATATCCATCAATCAATCCCAAAGAAAAAATTTCCACTTCCTTCTAACTAACACATGCATTACTCATATATTTTGTGCATAGTAGATTGCATTCATTTATTGCATAATGAAAATCCAAAACATGAGCATAGTAGATCATGTAATCAATGCATCCATCATCAATAACATCATAACTATCATAGGAATGCATTCATCATCATCATATAGTGATTCACATTTTCAACAAATTAATGCTCATCTAACGCATTTTCTATGCTTAATTTGTTGAGGGGGCATATACTTCACTTGTTATCATTGGGGCAAGCTGGGGCAGGATCAAATCTGAAAATTCTTTGACACAACGTGATGAATCACATTTCATCAAAGAGGGGCAAATGTAGACACCCTAAAATGGACAGGCTTGCGACTTTACATTAAAAACACTAATTTTCATCTATTAATTAATAGTTTTTTAATCATTAATTAATCATCTATTTTCCTCTAAATTCATTCCCCAAATCATCTAATCAAATTCTGAAAATTAATTAAACAATTAATTTTATTTAATTAATTAACCTTAATTGATTAATTACCATTAATTAATTAAATTCAATTTCCTATAGTTTAAATTGAAAGATTTAAACTTACTAATTAAATTCTTCCAATTAAATTAATTTCATTTCATTCAAAGCAATTCTAAATAAAAAAGAATTCAATTATCTCACATGTTGAAAACTTTAATTACATAAATGAATTAAATATTTATTTATTTTCAAAGAGATAATCCTTAATTAGATCACATGGGTAACTCCACCCATCTCTCCAGTTCATATGGGTAACTCCACCCACCTCTTCAGTTCTAAAAGGTAACTTACAATTAGCTCTTCAGTCAACCAAACTCTATCTCCTCTCTCTTAGTTGAAGAGGTGGAGTTTATTGATGGCTTCTCTAGTTCCCTTTGATCTCAACTGTTCATCTCCCTATCTCTAGGATTTATCTCAACCATTTATATCATCCTTAATTCCTATATAATAAACCCTTCATAACCATATGAAGGATCTAGGATTTCAAGCTCTTGTGCGCCATTACTCTGTCAGTTTGGTTCTAGCATTCAAGTCATCTTGCGATCATAGACACATTTCAATTAGCAAATTCTCGATGCTTCTCAATTCACAGACGCTGCCCACACCAATACTGAGCATCAAAAATAACATTTCGGAAGGAGTAGAGAGAGACAATAGAAGCTTCAAGCACTTTGGGGTTTACATTCATTTGTTTTCCTTTCTTTGCTTGTACATTTTATTGGTTACGTTTTAAGTATTTGTTATTGGTAGCTTTGTGTATTTGATTTATATCATTGCAAACTGGTGCTACTAACCCCCACCTTTGGAAAGCTTGGGAACCACAAATCATGAAAGGAGGTGTACAATTAGTAATTTAATGCAAGGTTGCAAGTATTTCCATTTTAGGGTGTCTACAGTGGCTTGGCCACTTTAGCCATACCAAGATTAATCATAAATCCAGAGAAGGAAATAAGGTGGCAAATGAGCATGAGAATATGGGAGTTGATGGTTCATTTGTGAAAAAAATGGAGATTTATAACCAATTTCCCAATTCTATTAGTCGTATTTATCCCTATAAGGCACACTGAAATTCACTCAAAGCAGTTAATCATTTTAATAATTATAGTTCATATAGATATGCGTTCATAGATCTATTTTTATATTTGTATATATACACATATTACACTTACATTTAGATAAATTAAGAATATACTAGATTATATATGTTTATGGTAGGAATAGGATAACTGAGGTACTGGTATGATCTATTATCAAAACTTTATCAAAGTAAGATTCTTAATTGACTTAGGTCCTATAAGGGCACGCTATTCTCCAATTATGCAATTCACATTATTCATATTAAGAGGGATTTAGAACATTAAAATACTTATATTTGGTATATATATATATATATATATATA
>MU227243.1:1314808-1325538 GCA_018584345.1 Thuja plicata
TATATATATATATATATATATATATATTCAAACATAATTTAACAAATATATAACGCCACAAATATACACTCTAAAATAGATTATAACTCTTGTACACCCATTAGTTTGAGGATTCCTCTCTACTAGCTTAGTATATTTCCCCACTTATCCTTGTTATTAGTGTTCGGAGTAACATTAGTATTACTTTGACACCTTACTGACACTTTGTAATGTAACTGAATGATATCATAAACTTTTGAAGACTTAGTTCATCCTTCAACTTTAGATTACCATTATTATTTCTAGTGCCTCCCCTTGTTCTACTTTCGTCCCTTTCCTTTTTATTATGAGTGATCCATCATTAGGTTTTGCCTTATTTTAGCTTTTGGTTAGCCTCTCCCAATGTTGCTCCGGGAAGCTTCTAGAGGTTTCTCGCTCTTTCCTTTCAGCCCGTCAGATCAATGATTATCTTAGCTATTAAGAAAATGATAGTCTTGAGTGTAGGTGTAATATATGAGGTATACATGTTTTGGAGAAAGTGAAAGTGGAAGAATAATGATACTAGGGAAACCAATGTGAAACTCTTTCATATCTCTGTGAACATGCAAATGTCCTTTAGAGGTAGTATCAAACCTGAGAGGTGGAATATAATTCTTAAACATCTGGAGGACACGGGGAGGAGAGCGGTTGAGCTGGTGTTGGGGGAAAAACACTTTGACTATGAGTTTACTTATAGGCTCAATGGAGACATTGTGGGATCATTTATATCATGTATGATGTGGGATAGGGTTCCTAAAAAATATATTATATCCCTCTGCAATGCAATTTTTTTTAAGGAAATTCTGGGAGGATTGGAGCAAGTGATTTTTAGCATCAACAGGCGACTCAAAATTCCTTACCCTAAAGACTATATGGTGACAATAGTTGGCAGTTTGGAAGAAATTGAGAACATTGCACAAAAATCAGTTTTGGTATTTAAGAACAAAGAAGTTTTTGATGATAATTGGGAGGAAATAGAATGCAATCTACACTTTCTCCTTAAGTGGCTCTGTATCATTCCTACTACAGACTCTGTATGGATTTGCAACTACCTCTGTGCAGAAGGATATAAGGTCCCTGCTTCATTCACGAAGGTGGACTTAGACCATATTCAAATAATTACACCCGTGATCATAAAAAATAGTTGGAAGCTGGGAGGTCTCGAGAAGAAGGATATAAAGGGAAATGTGATAATGGAAAATGATGAATTTTAGGAGGATGACGATGGATCCGATGATGATCTTATCATCATGAAACATAAAAGTTAGCTATGCTTTTTTATGTTTTAGGGCTTTGGCCTAGAATTTTGTATAGATTGCATATTATCTTTAATACTTATTAACAATATGTATATAAGGGATAGATATTTGCCAAAATTTGAAGCACAAGGTTGAACTCTTTTATATAAAAGTTATAGGACTGTCGATAAAGGATATAGTAGTAATTTTGATATTTGGATTAGGATACTACTAGGTGAAATATAGTCATCTATAGATAGTTTAGTATCTTACTATACTTTAGGAGTTATGCATAAGATGACAGATGGTAATCAGTTTTTTGGTTATAATGGAATATGGCTCTATAAAATTAGCTTTATTATATAAATACTTGGTCAATCTGGGTTACTGCTAGTGCATCTCGTAAAGAGTTGGTTTTTGATTCTTTATCACCTTATCACACACACACACACATGTTAGTAGTCATTTCAAGTTTATTTTATTAGATTTATTCCTATCCCTCGAGCTTTTTATGCATGAGGATGGAGTTCGATCCAATGGTCTCTGTTAATTTGATGAGTATGGAGATGAGAATTTTGAAATTAAATTTTGTTAGAAATGCAATAGGTGACATACCTCAGTAGATCATCTTCGAGGGTGTTAATTAATAGTGCGTGTTGATCACGACTAATCTCAGTCAGTTCTTCTACCTCCTTGTATCTTATTGTCTTCTTTCTAGGTAATTCATCGACATTGTATAATCTTTTAATAGCTCCAATTACCTCTTTCATCACTATATAAGATTTATCTAGCACTAGGATTTCACCTTAAAACTGACTCAACAAGAACAAAATATATTCTCTGTCATCGCACCAGGGAAATTATCCCAAAATATCCAGGCCAAGATTTCTAATCCTTTGCACATCCTCCACAACCAATCCAGACTCCAATTTCTTGATTCTTCTACTATCAAACTCCTTCAAATCAACCTTCTTCATTTTCTTTGATGCAGACGCACCGACACTTTGATCGACCAATTCAAACTCCATAGTCACTCACAAATTTCTCCTTAATCTCTTTTCGCAAATTCTCAGTTTTTGCTTCTTTCTATAGTACCAAATGATTTCAAAATTATGCCTTTAAAGACACAAACCATCATATTTGAATTTCTTGCCAAAATTTAATTATCACTAATATAATCTAGTTGTACAACACACATCAATCATTCAATCATTAATTACAGTTATTCTCTATCTAATTATCATATAGAAGAAAAAATAGTTATGACCAGTATCTGTTCGAAGCAGGGGAAGTGACTGATATAGCATTTTAATACCCCCCTAATCTTAAGCATTCAACTCATTTGTCGGTAGAGGTAGTACCAAGATCCTATACCACGAGTATTTCTACATCAACAACATCCTTCTTTTTCCATATCATACTAGTCTTGAGATCCACTTGAAACCGAAACATTATTACCATCTCCAACATTTACTGGAGCACCACTAGATCTGCATGTGTTAGCATAGTGACC
Source organism: Thuja plicata (assembly GCA_018584345.1). Lineage (NCBI taxonomy): Eukaryota > Viridiplantae > Streptophyta > Pinopsida > Cupressales > Cupressaceae > Thuja > Thuja plicata. The sequence continues at coordinate 1,317,578 of MU227243.1, forward strand.
AATCTGACCACATTTGAAATAATTAATATTCCTCTTTCATTATATTATTGACTAAACTCTAGATATGCATTAATTATCCTTATGACCATAGTTGTGACATACATAGAAATTCCCATGAAAGATATTATTCACTGCACTCTTCTTATCCCGATTCGACACTTGACTTTTGCACTGACTTGATTTATGACCAAACTTATGACAATTAAAGCATTGAATCTTTTGTTCCTTTCTAATCTTACAATCAACTGCCTTACGACCAAAATTATTTCAAATGTGACAACAACCATTAAAAGATAAGTACCTTTGAGCATTCAGTTGTCTTATCGAAGGATTTCTTGTAGATGTATTCTAATTCCTAACCTTGCTTGTTACTTTAGCCTTTGCTTCATCTTTAATCACCTTCACTTTTCCTTTGTCCATCTAATTTGAACATTCACTAATAAACCCTAATATTTCTTTATCTTTGTGACTCTTGTACATGGCTAACAACTGATCCAAAATAGTACTGCTCTCACACACTTTTGCTTCAAATATCAACTTCTTCAATTCCTAATCTAGCCTCTCATTTTCATCTGAAAACATCTTGATGATATTCTTGAGATTCTCTTTAGATTTCTTCCACTCCTCTATTATAATTTCCAGCTCTTCCTCGACCTTCATAATGCCTTTCATTTTATGATTTAACCCTACATCTTTGATGAGTTCCTCAGTTTTTATCAGTTCCTCAGTTTTTATCTTGTCGTTCAACATCTTCTTCTGGTTTGCTTCCTTTTCTTTTGATTCCTTCATTTCCTGTTCCAAGTTTGCTACTTTTTCTTTTGATTCCTTCAATTCCTAACTAACTTCGTTAAGCCTCATTTAAACTTCTAGGTTTGATTCCTTAGCTTGCCGATACATGAATTTGCTTCCTTCAAGTTTTCTTTTAGCTCCTCATTTTCTAATTTAGTACTCTCAATGTCACTCATCATGATCTGTCAACCCTCATGATCAACGTAGTATCCTCCTTTCATCTATTCAAACAACCAAGATCCCCCTCAAGAAATTAAGATCTATCTATAAGGGACCAGGCTCTAATACCAATTATTGAATAGGTCAAAAAACTAAGAGGGGGGTGAATCGGTTATTCACAAATACTTTCAAAAAAAATTATTGTGTAGACTCACAAATGATTATCGCAGTTATATTAATATTAACTTTTGTTTTACCGGTAACTACATCAATAAATTACAATAAATATAAGCATGAAAGTACATAACCACCAACACAAAGAACACCATAATTTACGTGGAAACCCAAACTAGGAAAAACCACGGAGAAACTAATTCTCATGAAACAAAACACTGGTTAAGGTGATTTTTACAAAGGCTCACTTCCAGATTGCTCACTACCAGTCGGGCTAACTACCCTTATACAAAAAGAGATGTTTTATAGACCAAATATGAAGTGATAAGATTGCATCTGAATATGCATGAAATAGTTCAACAATTAATCTCAGTTATCACATCCAACAATAGATCCAATTGTTGGTATTTTCTCTGTATACCATTGTCTGATCCACTGCAAATCTGTGTGCAAATACCCTTCTTTATCTCTCAATAATCTTTCATACTCAACTTCAACTTGCACACATCATCATCAAGAACTTGCTCAAAGAATCCTTTTCTAGCTCGCTTATCTTCTTCCACACTCACATAATCATCTCTCAAATAAAAATGGTTTTTCTTTATTTATATAGATATCCGATCATACATATGTCGCCCACACCAAATGTGTGTCGACCTCAAACCAAAAATATATTGTATTTACATTTAATGCATTAACATCAATCCTAAATCTAGGACATACTTAAGAAAACTTTATAACACACTACACCAAGACCCAAATATAGGTTGCACTTAAGATCTTTACAATTCTTATTACATTTACCAAAATTGTTGGAACACCACAACCAAGACCATGTCTTGATCAAAACTTTTGAACCCATTGATAGACGAAACTAGATAGAACATGTCCAGAATATGACACCAAAAGCTAAATGATGAACTACAAGCAAGTAAAAATATCAGGAACACCTGGAATAATATTGCAGGTATAACAGTCAACAGTAACCAATAGAAGACACCATGCACCACTAATTATCTAAAACACACAAGTGTACCAAAAAATGTAATCCTTTGGTAGAACCAAGTACACCTACCATAAAACACAAAAACTACGTGTACAACACTTTTTCTACATATAACCAAAACCACTGATCTCGATAGCCACAACTGTCCAACCGATAACGAAACCGATACCGCTAAGTAGTCGATATGAAGTTTTTGACATCAATGAAAACAATGCTAGCAACACCTTAATCTAACATAAACAATGAATTGGATTACACTCAAGAGGGTGAACACCACATTTGATTATAGATTTTCTTATATTGGATATCAAAATCTTTTAAGGGAAACAAATAATTTTCTAGGAGGGTCGTAGGACCCACCTAATTGTAGATCTATACTGCAACATAAAAATAAAATTTAAAGCATTTAAAAAAGTGCTTAGCATTTCATTAATAATTACTTAAGCATTGAGCGCTTAGGGGCTAAGACAATGCATTGGTCCATAAACTTGTGGCCAACACTTATGCACTAGTGATTAGTGGAGCCTCTAGTGGCTTAACATTTGTCAATAAAATAAGTGAACTTGTTTGCATGTTAACCATGACACTAGTAGCACAAACAATGACCTTCATCAACAATATTCATAATTGATAGATTCCTTGTTGCACCCAAACTTTGAAAATTTTTCACAATTAGCTAAGATGTATTCTTTATGATACTATTGTCATAAGGAACATGAGGATCTATTATTTTTATAATTTCATGGACACACAAAGAAATTGCAAGTCTTACCTCCTCATCTGGAGATTTCAAGAGCTTTGAATTAACCAAATATTTTATTGTAGGAACTATAAAAATATTGATATGCATAGTATCAAACTGATCTATCTCTAAAAATAACTTTCAATTGTACCTAGAATGCGCAAAAGTTCATTCTTAGACAGTGACAATTGTTTAAGGAACTTTCCTATGTTATAAATCTTCCCTTCAAATTCAAATCCATTATACATAAAACAATAAATACAAAATTCTAATTTTTTCTATCGCAACTAGATGGAGAGATGTATTAATTACTAAAATAATAGCATGCAATGAAGAATATGTAAGCAAGCTTTAACTTCCCAACATGCTACCAAGATCACTAGCTTTTACACCATTATAATAATTATCCCTATTTATTAGTCAAATTAACAACATGCACTTGCAAATAAAATGTTAATTGTTGTTAAAAGATATGTTATAGAAAATTATACATTTATTTATTGGTGGTAAAAAATCATGTTAGGTAAGCATTCATAAGATGTAATTGCATATAAAATAGGTCATATGACACTCTACATGTTAAGTACCTTGGATATGATGATAAAGTCACATGCTACATGTTTGAAACTAAATGTAGAATATTATAATAGAGGTGTATCTTGCTTCTCATAGGTCTAGGTACCCAATAACCATACAAACTTATCTTTCAATAAGTGAAATACTTTCAAATGACTAAGATTAGCAAGAAAATGATCCAAAAATCTTCAAACAACCTATAATTGACAAGGTATGGATAGGGATGGGTTTGTCAATGATTTTGAGTCACACCATGGACTGATTTGACACCTTTTCTTGGTATCAAACACATAAAATACAATATCAACTATCACCATAGTTACCCAACACAACCAACACTATCACAACATCCTACAAATACATGCAACACTATTGCAAGGGTACCAAACACAAAGGAGTGAGTTTGATATATAATTTTGAATGTTATTAGTTCTAATAATGGACTATTATAATCTTAAACATTAATGATAACATCTAACAACCACTTTAAAACATGCACACATCACCTCCAAATGGTCACCACTTGCCAAATATCAACACAAAACTATAGCAAAGTGTCCAAATTGATGAAACATACCTAGAATCACATCGAATACCTTGGTAATTTATACCAATGAGTGAGAATGGGTATGAAAAGTAAAATTGAGCACACAACAATCTAAAAATATCATGAACAACCAGCACCATGAACTATACAATCCTCCCTAAACAACTATTCTTTATTGAACACCCTCCAAATATATGAAACAAACATAATGGATCTCAATGCCATCACTTAGCACCATATACTAGCACAAAAGTAGTGCTTGGACTAAAAGTGGTTCATGCCTAGTTGCAGGTGACCTATATGAACCACCTTGGTATTTATTCTAGCACCAATAACCTCATAAATTTGAGTGTTATCAAGCCTAATAATAGACTATTGCAATCCTAAACATCAATGATAACATTTGATAACCACCTTTCAACATGCACAAAAATGTCCAAATGGTCAACACTTGCCAAATACCAACACAAAATTGTCACAAAGTGTCCAAATTGACGAAATACAATTAAAATAACATCCAATGCCTTTCTAATTTGTAGCCATGAGTGTGAACTAGTATGAAATATAAGTTTTAGCACACAATAGTAAAAAAATATGATGAACAACTAGCAACATGAACTGTACAACACTTCCAAAACAACTATTCTTTATATAACACCCTCCAAATATATAGAATAGACTATAATGAATCCTAATGCCATCACTTTCCACCATCCAACACAAATAATAACACTTAGACTAAAAATGGCTTGAGTCTAGTTGCAGGTCACCTATACAACCTACCTTGGTAATTATTCTAGCCTAAAAAACCCCTTTAAAATTCATAAAAAGGGTTGTCGAGCACTAAATAATGCCTTGAACATGATTCCAAAGCTTCCCAACCCTTTGAATCACCTCAAAAAGCTAATATTTGATGGTATGACCCAGTTAGGACATCACTGAGAAATATAACTATATGACCAAAATAGGGAATACCTAAAATACCGTTCAACCATCATGAAACCTTTGCAATTATCACCCCAAAGCCATCCCAAAGGATGTAATAAAAAAACATATAAACCTTCCCTTTCCTAAAAACTTGAACTATGAAAACTACAAAAACAAGAGTGATTCTAATGAGAAATCACACCAACTAGATAGGGACCGTTTCTCAGATTCAAAACTAGTGAATTAATGAGGGTTTTCATCCTCGATCAATCTTTGGAAGAAATCTCAGTTCAATCACACAACATCTTGTTGTTTGTACATTCTCAATAATACAAATGAGAGCCCAAACTCTTTTTGTAGAGTTGGAGAGAAAAAAAAAGCAACTTTAAATTCAAAACAACATATTTCCTAAAATGTTCTTTTTGCTGATTTAAAATTAAGTCCAAATCTCACTTTCCTAAGAGTCCACTTGAGGGGACATAACATTATTTTATAAAATATAACAGTAAAGTAAAATAATTAAAAATCAACATTAGAACTTTAGTGTATTTTTAGATATTGTAGATTAAATTGTAAAAAACACCACCAGAGCACCAAAAACCAAAATTGATCATAACATGAAGTAACTGAAGTTAAAGGATAACGTTGAGTGCTAAAATAAGAACTTACTAAAGTAGACGTTCTCTCCAAGAAGTTTGGAAAAAATCTAAGAGTGCAAAACACTTTAGAAAGTGTCATTATAATTCAAAACACCTTATGAGTTCAAAGCCACCAATGGAAACCAAGAAATATTGAACCAACATCCTCCTAGAAATTTGGAGTTCTCCTAACACCCCCAAAGCTTATGGGAAAACTCAAAAATTGGCCAAAAGCGCATAGAGTAATATTGCAAAAAATGGTGACGTTACAATATCATAAACACTTATTTTTTTACTCAACAACTCAAATCTATGCAAACATGAAAAAATTCTTCATCATTATTACCAAAACTAACCACACTAATCACCTATTTCATAATATAATATTATTTTATATATCTTTATTATTTTCAATTACATTAATTTAATTTGTGTTTAGTTATATTATTTATTAATGTAGGGGAAGAGACCCAACTACTGTTCGTATTCGAATAACCGTTCATTGGATTTTGTTAATTAAAATCCCACTAAAAATTCATCTGGTGGGCCAATAGCCGCCCATTGTAATACCTAATAGCTAAAAAAAAGGTTAGTAATTATACAAATTTATTGGTACTAATAGCGCATGATTATTGAGGCATTTGTTCGTAAGTATTGGATTAGTTGTGAAAATTTTGTGGTGGTTAAAGCGAATGATTAATAGGGCAATAGAAAATATGTATAAGATGTCAACTCAAAATGAACACTTTTTTACCCTTGCATGCATAATGAATCCCACTACATTCATCATAATTATCTAAAAGCGAGGACAATGGCTATAAGCACATAAGTCACATACGAAGAAAAATATATATCAAAATCCAATATATTGTTCAAAGGCTTAAGGTGTAAGAAGTTAACTATAATGACTATTGGTACCCTTCGCCTAAATTAAATTAAAAACAATATTTCCTTTAATTTTTCTAATTTGTGCTTATTCAAACTAACAATTCAAATTATAAATTTGTATTAAATAATGAAAAAAATTTAGTAGAGATACCGAAATACCTTTCATAAATAATTCTCTTCTTAAGAACTTTATTTGATATGGATGAATGAAAGAAGGAAGGAATTTTAATGATGTCTACAAAGACCAAGTAATCTAAAGAGCCAAAAGTCACAAAATTAACTTTTATTTTTTTAGAGACAAATTGTTTTCATTATGAATCTTGATCAAGAAACTTGCCATTTTGTGAAGTCTTGTCTCTTCAAAAAGCTAGTTTAGAGTGCTCACCTTCACAATGTTTTCAAACTCCTTACCAATATCCTCACATATTGCAAACTATGATTAAAGCCACTCAATTTCAGCTACACCTTTGCTACAAAGACACAAGTTCTTTGATGCTGTCACATGTACCCATTTCACATTTAAGGTGATGAGAGCAGGTCTAATTACCTTACTAAAACTTTAGCCTTACCTCAATTCAAAATAATTCGAATCGATAGTTAAAAACGAAAGGCTCGTCTTTTATGCCTGCAACGTACAATCCATTTCCTCATGAAAAATCATGGATTCTTGTATTCCATTGCACATATGTTGTACATTTAATAGCCAACTTGAATCCATAATTTATACATGAATTGCATAATTACTTACCTACTTGTCCTGATATCCACAATCGCTGCTTTTTGATTGCTTCATATCGGGATTCCCATTTTCAATCGATGGTCTTTTTATATTGAATACCTATTTCCATTCACACGTGGAGGGTTTCGATGGTCTTTGTCTATTGAATACCTATTTCCATTCCCATTGGAGGCGGCTACGATAATTTAGTTACTAAGATATTTAAAGAAACTTGAAAACATGGATAACCAATGATGACCCAAAATTGCGATGAAAGAGGCCCTGGTCCGTAGGAGGAAGACTTGGATGAAGCAAAACATAAAGTGGTTGAGCATGTGGAACATCAAGTTACAAGAGTGTCCTAATACCAATGAGGAAATAAAAAAGTTTGTTACAAAAAAATTTCAGAATGCTATGTGGACTAATGACGTGGGTTAGAAAAAGGTTCACTACATCAACGTGTTCAATCCAACTTGGGACCATGGGGAGAAAGCTTACCTAGGGGCAGCTATTAAAGGAAAAGCTAGGCTATGAGCGACTCAATTAAGGACTGACTCACACCATCTCAGATGTGAGACATGTAGATGAAAAAGGCCCAAGGAAGCATGGGAAGAGAGGACTTGCAGGTTTTGCGAGATAGGGGCGATTGAGACTGAATGACACTTTCTCATAGAGTGCAAAGCTTATGAAGACATCCGAGCTCATTACGAAAGCATCTTGAAGGCCAACAACATGCATAGTTTATTTGAGGAAGATAAAATCAACTAGATTGCCAATTTGATCGTCAAGATCCATAG
>MU227243.1:1333534-1348313 GCA_018584345.1 Thuja plicata
TGCTTGTACTTCAAGTTGGGTTGGAAGATAGGTGTTAGTGTGAAAATTCTAAGAATTTCCCTTGAATCATTGCATCTATGGAGGTAGCGCCGCTGGCAAGCTTTCATTAGGTTTGATCCCCGTCCATCTGCTAATCTTTCCATTCCATAGGAGTAGTAGTAAAATAGCAAGTAGCTTGGTAGTGAGAGTTTGATGAGTGAAGTTGGAAGTGATATAAATTAAGGAGAAGGAATCAACTGAGTATACATTGCAAAGCTAGATCCCATCACCATCATAGCAAGAATCCGATGTCCTTGAATGAACAACGTAAGCCCGCCGACGTGATTACTAGCAAATCACATCATTATAACTGAGTTAGGATCCACAAGTGTAAGGAACCTTGGAGTAATTATAACGATGTCCTTCATGAGTAATTACTTTTCAAGAGAGGGTTGAGTGTTTGATATCTTGTATCAAGTGTTCAAGTCCTATATGTTATGTAGTGGTACAAAATTAACATCAACAAGATGTAGGTCATACATACTCCATAATATCTTCCTCTAAGCTCGCTCGCCATAACTCATCGATCTCGATCTTTGATACCTAAAATACCTCTGTATTTCTGCTTCTGTACTTAGCCAATTCCATAACTGAATCATCAAAACTTATCTTTAAATCAATCGATCAATATGCTAGATGTGTTGCCATAAATGACAACCAAAAAGTGATTCATATCATCAAAAGGATCACTTGCTAACAGCTCAACCATAGGAGAGCTTGGATTAGGGCCATATTAGGGTGCCTTAATCAATCCTCTACACTAGGCCCAAGAGTAGGTGCTATCTCTCTTGGCCTCATGTGGCCCTTGCCATTCATATGAGGGGGTGTACCTAGCGAGAAATCCATGTTTACATAGTGAGGAATTGATAGTTGATCAAACCTCTACCCTAGGCCCTGGAGCGGATACCATCCCTCTTGGCTTCGTCTGGCCCTTGCCATCCATATGAGGGGGTGTTCCTAGCGAGAAATCCATAGCTAATGAACCTCTATACTAGGCCCAAGCAGATGCCATCCCTCTTGGCCTCATATGGTCCTTGTCATTCATATGAGGGGGTGTACCTAGTGAGGAATCCATAGCCATTCCCCTTTTCTATTGCCACCCTTATCCTCCTTGCTACAATTAGAGTTCCTTATCGTAATGAACAATTAAACATATAAGAATTACACGCTATTGGATATATTCTTCAAATAAAGGTCATATAATAATAATGTCATATTCATACACATTATTCACAAGCAAGAAGTCATAAATAAGACCCACTATGCTGCTTATTTTAAGATTTGAAACTTCATACAAATTTATAGATAATATTCAAATTCTCTCTATACTTGAGTGGGATCGCTGTAAGACAAATCTGCTTGGTTTGATGTTGTGCAACTGCTGATGCTTATCGATGTTTTGATTTCATTGTTCATTCAATTTGTTGTGACCTTTTCACACATCTCCCCATTGCAAATGGGGACCCCCTCTTTTGCTCAGTAGTTTGGTCGCCTAGCTTAGCTTTATTTTTAGTGGTAGTTGGTTTGGCTTCTAACTCTCCTCCTTAGGATGCAAGCAAGTCATTTATCCTGGTCTTAGACCTATGGGTAGAGAAATGAGATTGAGAGTTGTCAAGGAATTGACAAAATGTTGAAGAAATGTTGTCAAGAGAGAAAGTTGTTTCGCAAATGAGAGATGCCACTTTGGTTTTTTTCAGCACGAAGAAGTCGTGAAGGCAAAAGGGAACACGAAAGATGAAGCAATTTGGGAAACATGAGCCATCACAATTTAAATTCAAATTCAAATTGGAAATGTTAAGTGGAAATCAAAGTTCAAATGGCTAAGTGAGGAACAATTGAAAATTTCTAAGTCCTTGGTTGAAAAATGCAAGAAATTCAAGTGAGTGCAATTGAATAAAGGATAAAACATGTCCATTTCCAACTCCATGTCTCATTTGCGCTCAAGAGTTTTGAGGGATTTCCAGCTCGTTATGGAATTTCCGCACAAGTGCTTTGTATTTCCAGCTTTGTGTCTAAATCTTGCCAAGGAGTGTAAGAAAAATTACAAGATTCAAAAAGATTTGGAATTGAAAATGAAAGATTTTTGGATTGGAGATAAGATTTCTTGTTTCCAAATTTCAAAGGGATAAAAGGGAAATCCTCAAACAAATAAGGAATTTTTGAACAAAGAACTGAAATTCTCAAATGAAAATGCTAAATCTAAATCTAAATCTAAATGCTCATTTCTAGCTCCTAGTTGGAAATCCAACCTGGAATTTGCTCATTTTCAGCTCATGTTTGGAATTCCGCCTTGTATATTCAACATTTCCAGATCGTCTCCTAAGACCTGCCCTTGAGAAAACATGACATTTTATGGGTAAAATTGCAAAAACAAGTTGAAATTTGATAAAAAAATGATGAAGGTAAAGGGAAATATTGAAATATGACAAAGTTCCATTCAAAATTGAAGGAGGAAGTAATTTTAAGTGGAAGACTTGGAAGTGGTTCAAGATTCATTGCATTTCAATATCAAACTCAAAATTTGCACAAATCAATTTCGCTCATTTCCAACTCCTTGTTGGAATTCCAACCAAGTTTGTTCATTTACAGCTTACCATTGGAATTCTGATCAAAATTTTGCTCATTTCCAGCTTATGTTGGGAAATCGACCTAGCCTTGAGCACATTTCCAGCTCCTAGTTGGGAATCCGCCCTGCATAATTGACATTTCCAGATCATCTTTTGAATCCCACCTAAAGAAGATAAGAACATTTTGAGTAAAAAATTGCAAAGGCAAGTTGAAGTTGAATAAAAAAAATGATAAGAGGTAAGGGAAATATTGAAAGATAACAAGTTTTCATCCAAAATTGAAGAAAGAAGAAGAAATTCCAAGTGAAAAGCTTGGGGGTGGTTAAAGATTTATCACATTTCCATATCAAATTCAGAATTTGCACAAATCTTTGAGCAATTTGCACCTCATTTCCAATCCCTATCAGGAAATCCGCTCTTGCTTTTGCTCATTTCGAATCTCTATCAAGAAATCCGCTCTTGCTTTTGTTCATTTCCAATCTCTATCAGGAAATCCGCCCAAGGAAGGAAATCAACTTTGTTTGCACAAGTTGAAATTTCCACAATGAGGTCGGCCTACTTAATGCAATGTGAGCACCCAAGAAAAGGAATTTAAAAATGCAAAATTAAAATGTTGAACAGAGCAACAATCAGGTCGGCCTTGATCCAAGAGGGGGGCAACTTGGTAAAAAATTGCTGAATTAAAGACCTAGGTCAGCCTTGTACTCCAAGTGGTCCGACCATCAAGTGGAATGGTATAAAAGAAGTGATTACAACCACAATTAAAGCACAATTCAAGCAAATCAGACCTGGACAAGTGCAAACTCAGGCAGATAAGGTTGAAATTCAAGACATTTGAAGGCAAAATTCAGATTTGAAGGTGATTTAACAAGACATTTTAAGGTGAATTTAATTAGACCCCAGCGCAGCACCCTAATTCTTTGCAGATCCACAGCGAATTCAAAGAGAAGTAAATTTGAGACCAAGCCCTAGCAAAATCACCCTGATTTGCAGCAGTGAAAGGCAAATTTGAACAGATTGGGGGACGAAAATCAGAGTTGGAAATGAAATTTAAAAATCAGATAATCATTTGAAGAGCAAATTTCAAACCCATAGGCAATGAAGTGTGAATTTCATATCATGTGAAACACACATCTGTGATGGGGAAAATGAATTGTATCGGAAAATTAAACATTGTCCATCATGAAATCAAGTGTATTCCAGACTTTGCATCATGCATTTTGAAAGTTTTCTAACCAGATTTCAAGAATATCAGATTTGTTCAAGTCTTGATTTCATTCAAAAAAAAATCCAAGGATTCGATTTTCTCACAAGCTTGATGCATTTCCAGACCTTGAGATGTCATTTTCAGATTTTGTTTTGCAAATCACTCGTGTAGCATATTGATGATCTTTTATAAATTTAAGGGAATTGATTGCTTAGGGTTGGGTTTGTTTCACAGTTTTTGGAGAATGATCATCATGAAAATTCCTTAAATATTCTCCAAAATAAATCAGGACTGCAAGGTTGAATTTTCTTTTGCTTAAGCATGAATTTTCACATTTCATTAACATAGGGTTCCGTTAAAGGTTATAATTTAAGGTATTTTTTCTCTCTTTTTGAGTTTGCATGCAAGATGATGTGGAAGATAGGGGAAGATGCGACAACATGGATTGAGGAAGAGCCGAAATGTCAAAGAAGATATAAATATCTTCAAGAAGATAAGCTCAAAGGAGGAATGAACTTCGAGCTCACGAAGATGACAAGGAACAAGAGGAAGATGCTACATGATCCTTGGAAATCCAAGAATCAACATGAAGATGATTACAACATCAAGATCAACATGAAAGGCTCAACAAGGAGTTTAAAGACAAGGGCAATTTCAAGTGGCTCATCAAGAAAAAGAAGATTAAGATTGAAATCAAGAGTTGGAATAAAAAATGGTAATAGAGATGCAAGTACAATGGTTTGAGCCGACAACCACATGAAGAAGATAAAAAATAAGGATGTTCAAGATAAAGAAACGTGAAGAAGATGATTTCAAGTTCGAGGGAAATCAAGGAGATGATCATTCAAAGGAGAAAACCACCATGAAGATCAAGTAAGCAAGAAATTCTAACTAAGATAGTTTCAAAAGATTTAATCAAGATTGGAAATGTTGAGTATGAAGAGATATTGTTCGAAATGCAAAGGACTTCTTTGTGATGAGGATAAAAGATTTCAAGATAAGCAAGATTATGTGGCATCCACCCCTTTTCAATCAATCGAACGATCCCACATCATCACCATGCCTAGATGCATCAAATTTGGTATTTGCCATCAAAGAAAAGGATAAAGGAATTTTCTTAGAAGAAAGTTTGTTATTATCCTATGTGGCATGGAATTTTCTTATTCACCTATAGAGGATACTTTGTTTTTCTTTGGCAAGCATTTAATGTTTGTAGTTGGTAGTTATAGAAAACCCTAATTAGGGTTACTTTGGATTATCTCGTTCGTTTATCTTGAGTCGATCTTGGCCCTTGGTTGTAATTGAAAGCCCTATATAAAAGGCTTGCTCATTTCATGTGTAAAAGAGAGGAGAAACTTATTGTGAAATTGTTGCCGAAATATTGCCAAAATAATTGCAAATTCATTGAAGCTTGGTGAATACTTGTGCTATTTTGGGTATTAGCATGGTTTCCTTTTTCTCAATTAGTTAGAATTTGTTTATCTTGAGTAGTTGAATGGAAGATATTGTTGTTGATTAATGGTGAAACCTCTTATGTTCATATCATTTGTAATTTGTTGATGGCAAGTTGCAATGCATGATTAGTCTAAACTCATTGTAAAGCTTAACTTCAATCACTCTATGCTCATTGATTCACATGTTTTATGGAGTTGATGTGAATGAGTGATTTGAAAATAATTCACATACCCTTGGGAGATTGCATCGTCTTTGCATAGTTGTTCCAGTCGGGAAAGTAAAGCTTGGTTCAATTTCACTAAGTCAGCAATAGTCTCTTGCATTGGAGGAGTAGATTAGATCTTTAAACTCAATCTCTTTTTGTATTTTATTTGAAAACCATTGTTAGGATTAGTTGAAGAGCCCACATTGCAAAATCATTTGCATCTAAAGGAAGTTGATAGGTTCATGAAAGAATAGCATAAGTCCCTTCGTGAGAACTAGGATATCACATCACATAAAACTGAGTTTTATCTACATAAAGTCGCTAGTATGCATTGTAAACCTTGGGGTTGCTTCATTTGATCACACATTTGTTACATTGTTTAGCATTTGAAGTTCCCTTGTTCAAGAGAGGATAAGATACTCAATATTTTATTTTGCATGTTGGAGTGGTCACAAAACTCACATCAACACGATTGTCGATTGATTGATTGAATGAATTCATTTTATTTGATAATTCAAGGTATTGATGAGTTATGATTAAGTAAGTGTGATTAGATGATTGAAGAGTGATGATATAATGAATGCTAGTTTGATATATTGGTGAATGATGATTGAATGAATGCTGATTTTATAGAGTGATGTTTAATTGCTGAATTGTATGTTTTCTTGATCCCAAGATGAAGTGATGATTGATGTTTGTTTGCTTATCTTGCTGATTGATTGTTTGCTTGATTTCTTGAGGGATTAGTGATTGATGGAAGAAGGATGATGATTGATAAATCCTCCTTCAATGATTAGAATGAAATTGCCTTTGTGCTTTATTGGTGAAAGGGTCATCACCTTTCATAAGAATTGAGTCACCACTTTTCGTTGTTGCCTTTGAGAATAATACATTTTTCCCCACTTGATCTCCCTTGAATGTCCTCCTCAATTGAATTCTTCTCCCCTTTATATCTTCCAATGTGGGGGAGAGTCACACCTCTTCATCAAGTCTGCCCTTTACAATGGTCACTAACTTTCACAATTACCACCCTTTGGAAGAGTCACAACCTTTCATAATTACTACCTTTGGAAGAGTCACAACCCTTAAATTGTTTCTGCCCTTTGAAAGAGTCACAACCCTTCATAACTTTTTCCTTTTGAAGGAGTCAGTTCCTTATTTTCTTCTCATCTATTTTTTTCTCTTCCATTAATTCTTTCCCTTTTCTCTTCCTTCCTCTCTCCCCCCTTCAAATGAAGTTCTCTCTTCTCTTTTATATCTCATGTTGGAGGGAGTCACTACTTTTCATTTCATTGCTTTTGACCATTCATCAAACTTAACTAAATTTTAATTCTGTTTTAATTTTAAAGTTTTTTTAAGTTAAATTATATTTTTATTTTATATTTTAAATATATTATTATTGTTTATTATTAAATCCTATTTCAAAAAGGGGACAATTCATTTGCCATGGACTTGAGCTATTATGGGAATTGAGAAAATAAAAAACACCAAGAGACCCCCCTTGATTTAGTTTTAGAGACCCCCTCTTACATCTGACACTTTATGAGTGCAATATACTATACATATAGAACTTGAAATGCTAGTTATGAAATGATGTTTCAGTATAACATACCGAATTGAAATACTTGAACATAGAAAAATTGCAACACGAACCAGAACCATTGAACATAGTAACATAGTAACATACCCAATAGTAACATTCAAAAATCAAAATTCAAATAGAAATTCAAATTATCAGCAAATAGGATTTATATTAGTTCTATCAAATATCATAAAGATGATTACAATGAGTAGCAAGATATGAATCATGATTGATACCAAAATGAGTACAAAATCATGTCAAGATGTAGTGAAGGGATGCCTCTAATCATTCCCCAAGCCAAAGTCCTCTCACTAGAGCTACTGGACTCCTCATGATCAAGTTCCGCCAAAGGAACACCAACCAGCCCTACATCTGTTTCTGCTGAAATCTTGTCCTCATCAATCAGAGACAGATCCTCTGGCTCTACATCCCATTGTGCTGCTGGGCTCTCTTTGTATACGCATGTCTTGCGATCTACAATATGCAAGGCACTGTGTACAACAACTAGCTTCTCCGCTCTCCTAGAGGTAAGTCTGTTCCTCTTAATAGAGTGGATGAAGCTATAAGTAGACCAACTCCTCTCTGCAGCTGAGGAACTAGAAACATGAGATAGCAATCAAATCGCCAGTGTGAGAAAACTCGTAAGTTCCCTTAAAAATAAAAGTTAAAACATTTCTTGAATACACAATTTAATAATTTATAAATAGGTTCTAAAGCTGAGGAACTAGAAACCTGAGATAACAATCTTTGACTTCTGTAATCCATGACATTTCCACCACAAAATCAGATGCTTCTGTGCCATAGTTCTGATATCCATCTTTGCCGCATCCTAGTAACCTGTAACATAGAAAAATTCATCATGAACCAGAACCATTGAGCATTCAACATAGTAACATAATGTCATAAACATACCCAATAGTAAAACTAAAGTTACTAAACTCTAAATAGTAAATAAAGAATATTGAATTACCAATTACCTATAAGAGTGGCGAATTCCATCCACTCAGAGCTAATCTCACCAACAATATTAGCATTTTGCATCTTAGCAATGCACCTGAAGAACCTTGTCTTCACTTCATCATCCTGAAGTGTAACTCTATTAGGCCTAGCCATGTACCACTTAGGATTCATTGCATAGGCAACCATGTGCAAAGGAGTGTTCAACTTCTCCCATTTGCGGTGAATGATTGGCTGAATGTGCTCTTTGTAGAATACTAAAGTGGGGTCCCTCTCTCGCACAACAACCCTCATCTGGCCAAACGTAGAATTGATGCACTCATAGACCTCTCCAAGGGTAGGTGCATACCCATCACCATATCTGATCACCTGGAAAACCAGAGTAATGATGGAGACTATGTATTTTGCATCACTCCAAAACTGATCACTCTTCACTATCTCCTTCACCCTCTTCCCTTGCTCTGTCTTGGCCTCAGCCCAAAAATTCCATTCTTGTGTCATAACCATGAGTTGCAGTGGCTCTTGCAACTCAAGCATTCTCTCCAAGAGAATGTAATACGATGCATATCTAGTCTCAACTGGTTTCAAGAACTCCTTCGCGAAGCTCCTGAAGAGTGCATGTGATGTGTGGTGGTTGCAGATAAACATCTGTACATCTCTCGCATCATTGACCACTCTTTCAGTTTCCCATCTCTGGCATCTCTCGCATCATTGACCAAGAGAATGTAATACGATGCATATATAGTCTCAACTGGTTTCAAGAACTCCTTCGCGAAGCTCTTGAAGAGTGCATGTGAAGTGTGGTGGTTGCAGATAAACATCTTTACATCTCTCGCATCATTGACCACTCTTCTAATCTAGTCAATCTTCCCCATGTCATGCACACAACATGGAGTCCACCAAATATGTCTATAGGCTGCCTCAATAAGCTTCCCTGTAGCTTTGCACACATGTGCTGCATCTGTCAGTACTTGGACCACGTTTTGTGGCCCAACCTCCTAAATAGCGCCCTAAGGATGTGAAACTGAAAATCAGCATATTTGCGATGCCTTGAACAATCAAGTGCCCTCAAAAAGTATGGGCCCTCTATGCATGTAACCATGATGTTGATGAGTGGATGATGGCTAATGTCTGTTAACCCATCCATAACTATGCTGCAACTAGACTCCATCCAACATGCCTTCATCTGTTCCATCAAAACACCGATCTTGTTATACTGGTTATCCAAGATCGTGGTCCTCAATTTGTGCTCACCTTGTGGCACAAATGATGCCCCCCCTCCTTCGCCACCAAGGACATCATCTCCGTATAATAAGGAGATCGAGCTACATGCAATGATATGCCATTGGCAAAGTAGAACCTACCAATGGCATCGTCTAACCTATTCTTCATGTGCACATTAAACAAATCAGCTATGGGGTTACTTGAACTTCCTGCCTTGCATTTCCCCTTGCTGCCCTTCCCTGCTGAACTCTGAATGGATGAAGGTCCAAAAGCTGATTTTGACATAGTTCTTTCTCTCTGATGCATGATACGAGTAGAAGTATGACGCTGCCCCTGTGACTGCTGAATTGCCTGAATCTGTTGCCTAGCAGCCAAAGACTTAGGCACTAGAACCGCACTATCATCAGGAATGCCCCAATGCTTGATTATCTCAATTCTATACTTGACATTTTTTGAAGCCATAAAAATTGACATGCACTCGCACCATATCCTGTCCAAAAGAGCAAGTGTGCATTAACTCTGGTGATGCTCACAAACCATTCTGCACCACAAAAATTGCATTTCCATTTTCTTGTGTCACCACTTGTAACCTTCGGCGTTTAGGCTGATATTCTTATTGCAAATTGTTTGAGAGGAGACTTTTGATCATAAGGACCCCTAGCAAATGGTGTCAAAATTTGAGAGGGGCAATCTATAGAAGCTGGTCCTGCTGCAACATAACTAGATTGAGCTTTTGAATCAGCCCCATGGTCACTTGTCTCATGCTCAGGTTCATACTCTGATAGACTTGCATCCTCAAAATGCATTTCCATCTCATCTCGACTATACTCTTGACTATGAGAGGCCATTTTGACATTGCATTTCACAAAATGAAAAATTCTCAGCCTAAAGTAATTAAAAAAAAATAAAAAAAATTGTTAAGAAACTAGTTTGAAGTTTCAGCCGAATTTAAAAATTCAAATAACAAAAAACAAGTTACAAATTGAAAACACAATAAATTTCAAACAACAAAGTTACAATAATGAAAATACTTTCAAGTTTCAACAAGAAAAAATGAAAAAGAACTTAGACACAACAATGCATTCAACATTTGGTTTTAGAAATAAAAATAAGAAAATAAAACAAAAAAAATTCTAAAAACCCTATCTTGTGCTTGATGAATCTTCTTCCTCTTGATCTTCTTGCTCCTCTTTCACTTGCAATCACTCTTCCAGTCACTCTCCAATCACTCGTTGTACTCCTTTTCACTCATTTCTCTCAGTTGTAACAAACAATGTGAAATCCAAATGTAAGATAGAAATGAAGTTTATGGGGTTTATGAAGGTTTAGAGGGCCCAAAATGAGACCCACAATATTTTAGGGTTCAAATAGAACCAATTAGAAAAAAGTAAAGTAAAAAAAGATAAGAAAAAAAACAGTTTTTATGTCTTTGACGCCTGTTGCCGACGGGGGACGACGAGACGTCCCCGGTATGGTCGAGGGACTCCTGGGAGTCCCCCGAACGTCCTGGGGATGTCTGGGCATCCCCACGCTCTAGGCACATCCCAACGGCAACGTGGTGGAGGTGGGGGTACTCTGAATGAGGAATTTCGTCTTCAACCAATCCAAGATGAATCTCCAGATTCAATCCGGTAGCATGATAATATATGTAAACTTTAGTGTCCCCAAATAAGAGCTCAACATAAGTATAAATAAGAGGACAAAGAGAAGTTAGGGCAACCAACTTCTACTTTGAATTCATTTCCCTCTTTTCCAAATTCAAATGAAATGCAATTTAGCCACGAGGGTCTACTCCTTTTGAAATTCTTATGAGAAACATTTTAATGTAAATTATATCTCCGTACAACCCCTAGACGTCCCCTTGGGCACATAGTATAAGCTCATAAATTTTAATACATTTCCTTCACTCAGTGGTCTCTTTAAGATAACAATATGACCCTCTTCTGAAACAACATTGTGGTATTAGGCCATGTTAGTATATTTCAGATTCTAGCAAGGAATATATCAATCTGTAGAGGTCTAACAAATACTAAGCACAGGATATGAAATATAGTAACAAGGAGGGAAAAAAGATACCCGAAAAATCAAACACAAATGCTCCAGTCAAAGTCCCTTCCTTGTTTTGTCAATTTAGTCCATCTAGGACTTGTCTTCAACTCTGATTCAATCAGCTTGCAATGGACAGCACTCTAAATCGTATGAAGATTAGACCTCTAATCTGTCCCAATGAATGCCTTTTAAATCAGACAAATGTGCTGAAGATGGTGTATCCGATCTGCCCTTTGAAGTATCTCCCTGTAGCAGATATGGCTTACAATTTGCTCTATATTGATTTGATAGGAGCCCTGAGTTTGATGTCCGATCTGCACTATTTGGACTTGGTAGCAGCCCCGAATATGATGCAGGATTTGCACTATTCGGAAGACCGAATCTCCCTCGTTCACATTCGCATGAACTTGCACCAAGGTCTGCCCGAATTCCTTATTTCGGGTCTGCTCGGGTATACATCTCATATTCATATGAGAAACATCAAGTCATATGATGCTTACCAACCGGATGTGGATTTCCTAGATCCACGAGTCTCCATGACTTAGGGTAACATCAAGTCCATGATGTTTACCAACCCTGAGCCATCATGACTCATACATCAAATCCATGATGTTTTCTATCCAATTTGTGGATAACCAGATACACAAGTCTCCTTGACTCAGTCAATAGAATATCCAGTCCATGATGTATACCAACCAATTTGTGGATAACTGAATCCACGAGTCACCAAGACTCAAGAAATGTCAAGTCCATGACATCAAACCAACATCAAGTCCATGATGTTAAGAGCATTGGTCTAACGAATATCAAGTCCATGATATTCACCAATTGCTCGGAGTAGTGGTCTATCGACATCAAGTCCATGATGTCCACCAACTACTCAAATGTGGATCCCTGATCCAAGAGATATCAAGTCCATGATATCACAAGCATTGGTCTAACGAATATCAAGTCCATGATATTCGCCAAGTGCTCAGAGCAATGGTCTTCAAACATCAAGTCCATGATGTCCACCTAATGCTCAACAATGGATCCCTGATCCATGATAGAAATATCAAGTCCATGATATTCTCAAAGTAACCAATTCATAAGAACAACTTAGCCATAAGCATAAGTGTAGTCAAATGAATAATCATAACCAAATGAATAATCTCATAAGCAAAACCTTATCTCATGATTCCACATAAGCATAAGAGTAACAAATATGATCATAAGAATCAAGTGCAATGTGTTCACACATAGAACCACATATAATCTCTGCTAAATACAGATTCAGCTATAACAGAAAGTATGATCCATACATACATGCTAAGGCATACAATAAGCCAATAAAGTATGCTCCATATATGCATATTAAAGTATACCGAATGTAAAACCAAAAAGCAATAACCAATGTATATCCAAATGTAGTTCTCTCATAGAACAAATATTATTCATCCATGAATATAGAAAGTATGTGCAACATGAAACATTACTCAAAGTGAAGTAATATATATCAATGAGAAGTATGATCCATTCATGCCTATATGTAGCCAAAGTAACATAAAGTATGTCCCAACATAAATCCAATGTATGTATACATACATCAAAAGGTTATACCAACAATCAGCTGTGTATGTTCCTCTATAACAGCGTAAAGTATAACATATGCCTGGGCAAAGTAAGCTGCTAAAAATTAGTTATATCAAGCAGCTAAACAGTCATTCCAAATAGTTGATCCAATCAGCTATGTAAGTTTCCATACATGTCAAAGTATATTATAAACCAATCAATGCTTGCAAGGTTACAATATACCAATGAAAGGTGTGCTTCCTACACATTAATCAGATATGTATGTCTCCCTGTAAAACATATGTCAATGCAAAGTATGTTCCCACATAAGGTATGCTCCTCATACCCATGCATAGTTAATGTTCCCATACACCACATACTAAACATAATGAAAGTATGCTGAAGTATGCTCCCTAATAGCAGATAAATGCAAGGTATTAGTATTACATTAACCAGCTATGATCCTATATAAGAAAGGAGTTTATAATACAACACTAGAGCCCATTATTATACTCCCTCTGAATCATACATGCCATGCACTTAACTCAAGATGATCTACTCCCTCTAGATCAATATGGTGAGAGTTTTATGTAATCCCTATCAGCTCCTTTTGAGACTTAGGTTTACTTACAAAGTTTTTAGACTCCCTCTTGATCCAATAAGGAAAGGCAATTTAAAATTTTCAAGGAGGTCAGTAGGTAAATTTCAAAACATGCAAGAATTGTATTGACACAACCTTGAGTTCTACCCATATCTTTCCAGCCAATGAGAAGCAATAAGTTTTCCCATAGAAGACAACCAATGATATTGCAAATCAAAACCCTCATTACAATTTTCAGACCAAATGTGATGTCCCCGAATTAGCAAGTTCTGGGAACCTGAATATGGTTAGCTCACTAGTGCGACCCTCGTGAGCTGACAGTTTGTTTTGAGGGTCTCGGCGTTCAGATTCTATTTCTGGACTTTCTATTTTTAGACTTACTATCTATAGTAAGTCAGTTGGTGGCTAGTTACTATTTCTGACAGTGCAGTTGAAGACCAGGTTGATCAATTATTCTTATAGTGGATGCAGAATTCGTCATCAGAGGTGTAATTAATATTAATTAATAACGATATGTTATTAATTAATAAATAGATTATAGTACTATAGTATTATTAACTTATTACTATAATACTTTTAGAAGTTGACGTTTTGAAGACTGGATAACTGAGAATTGGTTTTAGAAACTCTTGCATCCAAAGAGCTATATATGTAGGCTTATTGTGGAGTTGAGATATGCATGAACTTTTATTAAAATCCTTGGTCTTGAGACTTATTCTCATCTTTCTGAGCCCTTGCTGATATAAAAGGGTCAAATCAATTCTGCAAGACTGATTCTTCTTCGGATTGATAAGCGATTGATTGCTGTTGTAAAATCAATTGGGTTTTTCTTTTCCTCCTTATTGTTCTACTGTGGCTAGAGGAAAGAAGATTTAAACTGAGTCTGGAAGCACACTGAGGGTGCATTCATAGAATTTCGAATTGGATAGTTCTTCACAATCCCATTCGAAAGAGGTATCAAGTGACAGCTGGGTCACTAGTCTACATTGAGACGCCATGAACTGAGGCAGTCTGAAGTGTATGCGGGCTGCAGATTACAAATCAAGCCCCACAAGCTTGAACGCAGACACCATCTCTGCAGGACGGGCTGCGTAAGGCAAGTTGGGAGGCAGCGATCACTGCAGTACAGGCCGCGTGAGGGGTTGGAGGTGGATCCACGTGACATTGAGATAGCTCTCAGCTACGGTTGCAGAAGTTACGTATGGACGGGCAGGAGTCACGCGAAGAAGCATGATACACATGCTAGTAATTCCCACGCACATCAAACAGAAGGCCGCGTGAGGCAGTTCAGGCCGCGAAAGGGATCATTGAAGGCAGCGTGAAGAACTTTGTAGCTGCTACG
>MU227243.1:1353069-1367254 GCA_018584345.1 Thuja plicata
AGAAGAGGACAGCCCGCTCTTTTGAGGTTGGGGACATGGTTTATCTTATGCTACAGCCTTATAGGCAATCTTCTATCAAGAAGAGTGGAGCTGAAAAGCTCAAACCACGGTACTATGGGCCGTTCTGGGTGGTTAGACGAGTTGGAGAGGTGGCATATGAGCTGGAGTTATCAGAGGATAGTAGAGTTCATAATGTGTTTCATGTTTCGCGCCTTAAGGAGGCCTTAGGCCGAACTGTGACTCCTTCTGCTATGTTACCACCCCTGGATGATGAGGGGAAACTGGAATTGATACCAAAGGCTATATTGGATATCCGTGAAAGGCAGTTGCGCCGGAGGACCATGCGGGAGTATTTGGTCAAGTGGTAGGGGTTACTTGACGAGGATGCCACTTGGGAGGCCAAGGATGTTATGCAGTACCCGGGATTACGATTGCTTGAGGACAAGCAATTTCAGGGAGGGCGGCCTGTGATGTCCCCTAATTAGCAGGTTCTGGGAACCTGAATATGGTTAGCTCACCAGCGCGACCCTCGTGAGCTGACAGTTTGTTTTGAGGGTCTCGGCGTTCAGATTCTATTTCTGGACTTTCTATTTTTAGACTTACTATCTATAGTAAGTCAGTTGGTGGCTAGTTACTATTTCTGGCAGTGCAGTCGAAGACCAGGTTGATCAGTTATTCTTACAATGGATGCAGAATTTGTCATCAGAGGTGTAATTAATATTAATTAATAACGATATGTTATTAATTAATAAATGGATTATAGTATTATAGTATTATTAACTTATTACTATAACACTTTTAGAAGTTGACGTTTTGAAGACTGGATAACTGAGAATTGGTTTTAGAAACTCTTGCATCCAAAGAGCTATATATGCAAGCTTATTGTGGAGTTGGGACATGCATGAACTTTTATTAAAATCCTTGGTCTTGAGACTTATTCTCATCTTTCTAAGCCCTTGCTGATTTAAAAGGGTCAAATCAATTCTAGAAGACTGATTCTTCTTCGGATTGATAAGTGATTGATTGCTGTTGTAAAATCAATCGGGTTTTTCTTTTCCTCCTTACTGTTCTACTGTGGCTAGAGGAAATAAGATTTAAACTGAGTCTGTAAGCACACTGAGAGTGCATTCATAGCATTTCGAATTGGATAGTTCTTCACAATCCCATTCGAAAGAGGTATCAAGTGACAGCTGGGTCACTAGTCTACATTGAGACGCCATGAACTGAGGCAGTCTGAAGTGTATGCGGGCTGCATATTACAAATCAAGCCCCACAAGCTTGAACGCAGACACCATCTCTGCAGGACGGGCCGCGTAAGGCAAGTTGGGAGGCAGCGATCACTGCAGTACAGGCCGCGTGAGGGGTTGGAGGTGGATCCACGTGACGTTGAGGTAGCTCTCAGCTACGGTTGCAGAAGTTACATATGGACGGGCAGGGGTCACGCGAAGAAGCATGATACACATGCTAGTAATTCCCACGCACATCAAACAGAAGGCCGCGTGAGGCAGTTCAGGCCGCGAAAGGGATCATTGAAGGCAGCGTGAAGAACTTTGTAGCTGCTACGGCTGGCAATTCGCAGGTTCCTCACCTTGCATTGCAGACGCGTGTACTTAGGAGGAGATAGATACAATTCAAGTCCAGTTATTACACCAGGGACACCAGGTTCTTACCTTGATCAACACATATTAGAATAAATAATAAATATCTAGCATTCCACATTTGAATTGCGCAAGAATTGAATGTATGTATGGGTTGAACAATCGCCATTTCTTATCTGATTTAATAAAGAAATAACAGTGGCTGAAAATCATCATGTCAGCAATTTGAGAAGTAGAATGGATTGTGATTTAATAAATTAATTCATTTCGGCAAAGTTTTGTTTTCTTGCTACAAAGTTTTATCAAATTATTGAAGAGCTAGGTCAAGCTCTTCACACCAAACCCCGGTTGCCATAGTGTTTCAAAGAGTTAGACTGAAATTCCTAAATCTGAAATGGATCATTTACCCTACCTAGGCTCTGATACCATGTTAGTATATTTCAGATTCTAGCAAGGAATATATCAATCTATAGAGGTCTAACAAATACTAAGCACAAGATATGAAATATAGTAACAAGGAGGGAAAGAAGATACCCGAAAAATCAAACACAAATGCTCCAGTCAAAGTGCCTTCCTTGTTTTGTCAATTCAGTCCATCTAGGACTTGTCTTCAACTCTGATTCAATCAGCTTGCAATGGACAGCAGTCTAAATCGTATGAAGATTAGACCTCTAATCTGTCCTAATGAATGCCTTTTAAATCAGGTGCATCCGATCTGCCCTTTGGTGTATCTAGGACTTGTCTTCAACTCTGATTCAACCAGCTTGCAATGGACAGCAGTCAAAATCGTATGAAGATTAGACCTCTAATCTGTCCCAATGAATGCCTTTTAAATCAGACAAATGTGCTGAAGATGGTGTATCCGATCTGCCCTTTGAAGTATTTTATACATATCGATTTATTATAATAATAAATATATTCTATATATTTATTATTATTATCCAAGGTAGAGATATTTGCCGTAAAGGCCATAATATCAATAGGCCAAGAGGGGATATTTTAAAAAGCACTTTATAAGACTTATTGAATGAATGAAATACAACTCTACTGAAAACAATAAAAGCTCACCAAGTCCAACTGAAACCCATTGCACTGAACTGAGGAAGGAATTGAGACCAAGGCCAAGTGCTAAAAATAGCAGCATGCCAAAAATAGTAAACATGCTATAAACACTGAAAATCACTAAAATAGTTCATCTCAAGACAGCGAGTCCCCTAACCAAATCCATTAAGACTACAGGAACCCAGGAATAGGCGTATGGAAAACCTGACTGAGCTAGGTGCAAAAAGGGGACATTACAATTAACGATTTGAATGCTAGATCCCGTCTCGAACCTTTTGTAGCATTTAGGAATTGAGTGAACGTGATACCTTGTTAATGGAGGAATTTGATGATAGTGCATATCTAACTATTAGATGCATGTCGAGAGCAAAGATCATTGTGCATTCTGCAAGCCATCTCCAACTGGGCTTCGATGTATGAGCTGTTTAGCTTGGCATCCATTTTGTTCCTTTTTTGGGGTGAACTCTCATAACATTGGTGGTGGAAGGAATTTACAGTATAGAATTCAACTCAAATTTCTTCAATTTAGTGTGCTTTTTACTTTCCTTGAGCGGGAAAAATGAGCAGCTGAAAATTCTGAGTAGGATGTCTTTAACTAGCTTTATCTTTGGCATGGAAGTCTGCACATGAAGGTTATATGCCCATCAAATTTGAACTTATTAGATGGTGCATGTAATGACTGTTTATGGCATCATGTAAGAGCATTTTATGATAGTTGTTGTAAAGCTGTAAGTGCAACAATGGTGCTGTTTTTGAACTTGTAAGTGAGAATCACAAAGGTGGGTCGTATGGAATTTTACAATGGTATTTTGGAACCTTGTTTTGACCCATTGTAATGATTTTTAGTGGTATTTTCGTGAAGATAATACAAGCATAAACTTCTCTTCTTGGTGGAGTTTTTTTCCAAAAGGGTTTCTCCACTTAAACATTGTGTTATGTGTTTATTCTTCTATTCCATGGTTTCTTATGATTACTGATTTGTGCCTTGTTGCTGCACTCTTATAATGATGATAAAATGATTATATTGTTTTTATGTTCACATAAGGGGGTTGTATGCTAAAAGCGTCTGAATTTAGCATCATAAAGAAGTTGAATCTTTTACGGTATTTTAAAAATTAAGCAAACTCAATTTCAGATTTGAAGTTGATTTAAGATTTCCGTGTGTAATGATTGCCAATTTCATTCCATTATAATATCCTCCTGTCTGAATGGTTGGGTTTTAGTAGTTCTCATTTTGAATTGGTTCACATTGGCCACTAATTGGATAATTGCAGGGTTGGTGAATACAGGGATCTGGTCAACAAACAAGGTCTTTTAAATCATGTTGCAGGTTTTAGTTAAGCTAATACTCAATAATTTTGTTATGTAAATCAGATTTATCTTTAATGCATTTGGTGGTTAAGTTTTTTCTGACAGGTTGTGTGAGTAGCCTCCTAAACCAAAAGCCCAATTAGAATTTGGTGGTTGTTTGTTTTCTATTTACACTTGCCATTCGTTAAGTTTAAATGACAGTGTATACTCACTTGCAGTACAAATGGGCCCTTCTAAAGTGCCATCAAATTTGCAGAGAGAATCAAAGATAGAGCAGAAGAGTGAAAGAAAAGAGGAAACATTACAACAAGCCGAGAATGTGGCATGTATTTCCAAGGGTGGAAATGCAAATGTTCTGGAAAACAGTGAACTGAAAGCTGAGTCATCACAACTAACACAATCTCCTCATGTGGCATTTCCCAGCTCAAGGATTCAGGTTGTGAAAGTTCGAGATTTATTGAAATTTGAAAATTCAGGAAAAGTAACAGACAAACAAAATATACTCAGAAACAGTTTAATCCCTGAATTTCCATGTAATGAGACAAACAAAGAACAAACTCATAGAATTTCTGTGGGTGCAATGCAAGAGAAGCAGAAGACTGAGGAGGTCATCCAACAATCAAAAGGGATGATATCAATTTCTGAGTTTCTTTCAGGTATGTTGACCAGATCGTCACTTTCTAGTCGTATTCCCTCTTAATTGTGATTCACCGGTTAGAATTTTTGGTGATTTTTTTTCAATTTGTACATTGTATTGTTAAGCTTGAACGAAAGTGTATATTCTCTTGCAGTACAAACGAGTTCTGTTGAAGCACCATCAAATTTGCAAAAAGAATCCAAGAAAGAGCAGAAAGGTGATAGGGAAGAGGAAACATTACAAGAAGCAGAGGATGTGTCCGGTATTTCTGAGTCTGGAATAGCAAATGTGCCGAAAAAGAATGAGCTGAAAGCTCAAGGAAACACGATGTTTGAAAATTCAGGAAAAGTAATAGATAAGCAAAGTACATGCAACATCAGTTTAACCCCTGAAATTTTATGTAATGAGACACACAGAGAACAAGTGCACAAAATGGCTGTGGGTATGGTAGAAGACAGGCAGTGGAATAAGGAGATTAACCAACAGTCAAAAGGGATAATGTCAACTCCTCAATTTATTTCCGGTACATTGACTACATCCTGTGTTTTGTTTCTGAATTTCGATTCACCTGTCAAATGATTTTTTTAAATAATTCACAATAACTATATAATTTGAAGCGAATTAGCAAACAATTGACTATGAATGGAAAGTGTTTTGTTTTGAACTTTATTTTTCTATTTCTACCATTCATATATCATTTCTTTTAAATTTTTTAGTATGATTACCTTTTTGAACTAAAAGCCATAAAATCAGGCATTTTTCCTCATTAAGAGATGAAATTAAAATCCATAAAATGAGGCATTTTCTTGATTGAGAAGTGATCAGGGTCACTTTATGTTTCCTACTCTTGATTTTATTGTGTATTGGTACTTATTTTTGAGACATTTCTAGGGTCAGCTCAGGCATTTCCATGTACCCTACTTACAAAATTTGGAGCTACATCTGTTATTTAAATACTTTACGATCTGTGACTCCCATATCATTGTTTTCCGTTTCTTTCATTCCTTGAGCTGTCATTTCTGCACTGAGTTTGGCTGTGGATTAGATGATTCACCTAAGGAGCTCAAGTATTTGGGTTCTTACTTTTCCTTATCATTTTCCATGGCTAACCAGAAGTATTAACGAAATATATACCATTGTATTCGATTGGGGGTTGTGAGGTATCTGAATATACAATGTCTCTATCCAACCTAGGGAATGTCTAAGTCATCACTTGGGTACTACAGTTATAGATTACATAATAGATTCATCATCCTGATGGCGCTGCAAACTTTATTAGAATATTATTATCTGTTTAATACTTTAATGGTCATCTTTTGTAATATTATGTAAATTAGATAGATAAGATCGATTACTCGATCTTCTGTAGTTTCTTTTAGAAACTTTCTATTTTGTATCTCTTGTAAATTCTTTATAATGATCACATTGATCATTTGTTAATACAACACATCAAATTTTTTTACCAATTACTTAGCGTAATATTGTATCAGAGCAATCTTGATTTTTTCAAAAAAATTATAATTTCTCTTTTGAAATTATTTGATTAAATTTTTTGAAATTATTCTTCTTGGATTTGTTTAAGTTTTTGCAGAATTCTTTTAAAACCCAATTAGGGGTTTGCATTTCTTGGTGGAGCTGTTTTTGTTCTTCTCTGCAAATACGAAGATCATGGGTCGTTTTTGTCTGCGACCTAGGCTCTGAAACGCTCATTTTTTTTCCAGTCAAAATCACCCTCTGAGCGCCGTTTTTTTCTCACGTGGTTTCCATTACTGGCATTCTTTCTGCAAATACTGGCATTTAATCTCCCGCACAACGGTTTCTTCTGCAAATTGCGTGGGCTTCTGCAACCCAAGACGCATCTTTTGCACAACAAAACAACTTGTTTTTGGTCATTTTTTGCCCTTTTGACTGCATCCGATGGGATTATCGATCATCTTTTTTGCTGTTTTAGACAAACATTCACCATTGTTTTCTCAAATTTTGCTTATCTACTTCAGACGGCTAGGGTTTGTTTCGAAACTCTCAGTTTTCTTGCTGGATTCAAAATTTAACTTTAGATTTTTGGTGGGTTTTTCAAGATCTCAACTGGGTCGCTTTCAGATTTTTTGGGTACCTCGTTTTTTGTGCCTCAAATTGTGTGCAGCCGAAAAATTATTGTGTTTTCAAATTCTTCTTGGGTTTTTTGAGAGCTCTTCTGGGTCTTCGTCGGATTTTTCTAGACCAAACAATTTTTTTTTTCTCAAAATCCGTGCCACCCGTACATTTTTTTAAAAGTATGTACCTGCATCTGCCTTTGTTTTCTGCATTGGGATTCATGTTTTAGATTCTAAGCTATCGCCTCTTCTTTGATTTTCATTTTTGTGCATTGGGAAACGTGCAAGATGGCGTCATTGACCAACTTAATGTTGGAAGGCAATCAGAGATTCAACGACAAAAATTATAACAGCTGGAAGAAGGTTCAGTGTAACTATTGTCACAAATATGGCCATTTGCTCAAGGATTGTCGCAATCGTTTGGCTTCCGAGCAACGGAAGCAAGGAGCGTCTCAGCCTAAAGCCAATGTTGCTCAGCACGCAGAGCAGAAAGAGGCTACCTTTTGCGCCTTCATGGCTAAAAGACTTGCAGACCATGTGAAATCGTCTGCCTGGTATATAGATTCCGGTGCTTCTCTCATAGGCGTGATTGGTTTATAGATTTTTCTCCCTTTACTGATTCCGTCATATTTGGAGGAGGTGAAGAGTATACTGTTGTCGACAAGAGCAATGTTCAAATATAGTCTAGTGTGAGGAATCTCATTTTCTTCAATGTATACTACGTTCCTAGCATGGAACTTACTCTTCTCTCCATGAGTCAGATCATGCGATATTCTCCTCAGCTTGATGTGGTATTCCGTGCACACAAGTGCTTGATTGTTGATCGTGCGACACACACTACTGTAGCTGTTGGCATTGAGGATCATGGTCTATACAGACTTGTGGATACAGGTGATTCTCTTGAGAATGCCTTCACAACAAAATCAACCTCTATCAGCAGTCTCTGGCACTAGCGATATGGTCACCTGAACATTCATTAGCTTGCTCAGCTGTTCGGGATGATTTAGTACTTGGTCTACCTGGCATTCAAACTCAGAATCAACGAGTTTGTGGAGCTTGTTAGGCTGGAAAGCAACATAGGACACCGTTCAAGGATGGTGACTCATGGCGAGCCTCAAAGGTACTATAGTTGGTCCACACTGATGTATGTGGTCCAATGAATACTACTCCTGTTACTGGGTGCAGGTGTCTTTTTCTTTTTGTTGATGATTTCAGTCGAAAAATGTGGATGTACTTTCCTAGACAGAAATCAGATGTGTTTACTGTATTTCAGAAATTTAAGACCTACTAGAAAAAGAATCTGGTTGTTCTATTATATCTCGTAGGTCTGATAATGGGGGGGAGTTTTGTTCTACTGCTTTCTCTACTTTCTGTGATACACATGGCATAAAACGTCAGTTAACCACACCATATACCCCTCAACAAAACAACATTGTAGAACGTCGCAACTGCACCATTACAAAAATGGCCAGGTCAATGATGGAACACATAAACGTTCCTAAGAAATATTGGTCAGAAGCAGTGTTTACTGCGTGTATCTCCTTAATCGGTCTCCCACACATTCAGGTAAGGGGAAGACTCCCAAGGAAGTCTGGACTAGTTGCAAACCTAGGATCAGCCACCTAAAAGTTTTTGGCTCCTTAGCTTATGTATGGATTCCTGATGCCCAACGCTCTAAGTTGGATTCCAAGAGTCAGAAGCTTATGTTTACAGGTTACAGTGACAACCATAAGGCATACCGACTGATTGATGTAAACACTGATCGTCTTATCTTCAGTCGCCATGTTGTCTTTGATGAAGAATGAGGACCATTTTAGCTTTCCTCTTCTGAGTAGAATTCAGAGGATCAACATTTGAAGGCTTTTGATTTGGGTGTTCGTCTTCCATTGGGTTCACTTGATGGGAGGGATGATGCAGATTCTATTTTTGATGATGCATTATCTGACTTTCCTCTGGATGATGTTGGTCTTCCACGTGTTGCAGATCCTCTTCCACCTCCATCTCCAATTATTCCTCCTCCTGATGTTGACACATCTACTCTCCGGTCTAAATGGTGGGCCAAGACTATCAATAATCTTCGTCCTGATGAGCTCATTGAGGGTAGATCTTCTAGAAATAAGGGAAGCAAAAAAATATAGTTAACTTTTCTCTCATGGCCAACCTTCATAGTATTTATGAGCCTTAGACTTTTAAAGAGGCAACAGGAATCCAGAGTGGGAACATGCAATGGATGCAGAATGTAAGTCTTTTGAAGAATCACACCTGAGTTCTCTCTGATCTTGCTCCAGGGAAGAAGCCCATTAGCTGCAAATGGGTATATAAGGTCAAGTATCATGCAGATGGTACCTTAGATAAATACAAGGCCATATTAGTTGCTCGAGGGTTCACAAAGCGGGAGGGCATTGATTATGAGGAGACTTTTGCTCTTACTGCCAAGATGAGTACAATTCGTCTTCTTCTCGCCATTGCAGCTTAGTATGAATGGAAAGTCCATCAGATGGATGTTAAGAGTGCCTTCCTCAATGATGAGTTGCAGGAAGAAGTCTACATGATGCAGCCTTTTGGTTTCAAGGTTGCTGGCAAAGAACACCAAGTATGTAGGCTCAAGAAAGCACTCTATGGACTCAAACAGGCTCCTCGAGCATGGTACATCAAGATTGATCAATACTTGGTTGCTCATGGTTTTCAGCGTTGCCCTTCTGACAGTAATCTATATATCAAACACTCTGGTGATGATATTATTTTTCTTGTTGTCTATGTGGATGACTTGATCATTACTGGCAGTTCAACACATTTGATTGCAGAAATCAAACAAGACCCGTGCAAGGATTTTGATATGATAGATTTGGGGCTTCTCCATTATTGTTTAGGTGTCGAGGTTTCGCAGACCGATGGTAGCATTTTTCTTTCGTAGTCTAAGTATGCCAGGAACTTGCTTGACAAGTTTCGAATGCAGGATTGTAAACCCGCTTCCACACCTATAGAGAAAGGGCTGAAGTTGTCAGCCAAGTTTGATTTTCCTCCTGTTGATGTAACCACTTACAAGAAACTAGTGGGCAGTCTCATCTATCTCACTGCCACTAGACCTGATCTCAGTTTTGCATTGAGCTACATTTCACGCTTCATGACAGCCCTCAAGGCTGATCATTGGGTAGCAACAAAGCATGTGCTGCGGTATGTGAAGGGCACCCCTGACTGTGGACTTCTTTATGCTAGGAGTCATGATCTTAGACTCAGTGGGTTCACAGACTCAGATTGGGCTGGTTCGGTTGATGATAAGAAGTCAACCTCTGGATATGTGTTCAGTTTGGGATCTGGTGCGGTCACATGGACTAGTAAAAAGCAACAAGCAGTATCTCTCTCCTCGACAGAGCAGAGTATCGAGGAGCAGTTAAGGCATCTTGTGAAGCAGTTTGGCTTTGTCGGATGCTTGCAGATATGCAGATGTCTCAAGTAGGTCCGACTCCCTTGTTTGCTGATAATGAGGGCATTCTCAAGCTTGCCAGGAACCTAGTCTTCCATGAAAGAACCAAACACGTGGACGTTCATTGTCATTACATTTGACAATTGGTTGAAGACGGGACAATTCAGTTCCAGTATGTTCCAACCGCAGATCAGACTGCAAACATTCTCACCAAGCCTCTCGATCCAGATAAGTTTGCTAAATTTAGAGGGCAGCTTGGTGTTGTTGACAAATTGACCATTAAGGGAGGGTATTAAAATATTATTATTTGTTTATTACTTTAATTGTCATCTTTTGTAATATTATGTAAATTAGATAGATAAGATCTATTACTCGATCTTCTGTAGTTTCTTTTAGAAACTTTCTATTTTGTATCTCTTGTAAATTCTTTATAATGATCACATTGATCATTTGTTAATACAACACATCAAATATATTTACCAATTACTTAGCGTAATAAACTTCACATGACGTTCTCAATTTTTAAATTTTTTTTTTTATCAAAAGCTCCTCATTTCAATCATTGTGGGCTATGGAAGCTTGAACTGTTTGCTACTTGACATATCCACCATAGTTACCTGGCTTGGGGGACAAAATTTAAAGAGAATAGAAATATTTGCTGATATGTGCCAACAAAATATGTTTTAATGTACACACTCCTTGGGGGTTGAAATTGGAAATAAAGCTAGTGCCATAACATTAAGCAAACCCTACAATTTAACTTTTGCTTAAAATCTAAGTTGCCGAATTAGGCACAGGTACGGGTACATGGGTACAATACAGGTATGACATTTATTTGGGAGGGGTTGGGTATGTTCTGGGTACATCTGTATATTAATGGATACATTTGTATATATCAATCATCATCCTTAGATCCTCCTTAGATCATCGTCCCTAAGCAAACTCTTGGAAATTTGTCATCCTTAGATCCTCCATGAGATATAAATAGCTTTTGCTTGGGTTTTCCTTTTCTTCTTTCGATGCTTTTTCGTCGGACGATGCCTCTATATTGCATACTTGGCTTCATTTTCCACGTATATGTCCAGTCTCCCATTTCTCCTTACACTTGAAGCACAGGTTTTGTTTCAAAATTTTTCTTGATTACAAATATGTCCACGCTCCCGTTTTTCCTTGGACTTGAAGCATAAGTCTTTTCTTTGAAGCTTTTTACAATCATCTCTAGGAAGAAATGCTCTTTGATGCTCATCTTTCTTATACGAGGGTTTATCTCTTGATGATATATTTTTGTAGTAACTTATATCCCTTGTTTTAGTGGTATCAAGTTGTAGGACCCTTTGAGATTGCATCTTGGAGAGTAGTGGGATCAAGGGCACTTACTAGGCCACGAATAGCTTCGGATAGTCCTATAAATAGGTAAGTGAGTCTTCTTTCAGTAATTCTGGGAACCATGACTGAAATCCTTTGGAATATTGCCGCAGTCTTCAACAGTTCCTTCTTGGCTTTGTTGAGTTAATTCTTTAAAATATCTCTCTAGGGTGCTTTTGGTCAAATATTTCAATGAGTTTTTGGGTGAAGTCATCATAAGTTGTTATGTTTTGGATATTGAAATCTCTAATTTCTCTTCCAACAATCAACCATAGTATGGATTGGGGAAAAGATGATAGGGTGGCTAGAGAATGCCACAAATAAGCTCAAGGGCATGGAACATCCAAGCAAGACAATTTGACCCCTTGGCCTCACGAGTGGTGGGAACATCCAACCAAGACAATTTGATCCCTTGGCCTCATGAGTGGTAGGAACATCCAACCAAGACAATTCCATCCAACTCGGGGTGGTGTGTGTACATTGTGGGAACCGTTCTGCTACACAACAATCCCAAGGGCATGGAAAATCCAACCAAGACAATTCGACCCCTTGGCCTCACAAGTGGTAGGAACATCCAACCAAGACAATTCTATCCAACTTGGGGTGTGTGCTTACGTTTGTGAGGACCCATCTGCTACACTCCTTATAATGCTTACTTATTAACCCATATATGATCGTTTGTAGAAGAATATACATATTAAATTAATAATTAAATAGAGTCTAAATAGATTAATAATTTCAGTAGTATCTTAAATTAAATACATAATAGAATAAATATTAAATAGTCACATTGCATACCAATTACTTCTTAGATCACTAGTTTATTGAATGCAGATTGTATAAATATATATCAGATCTGAGTTTTTTAAATTCTTGATCAAGGACGTATAAAATATTAGATATATATGTATAAGTTTATTTATCCACATTCATACTCATTCCATGCTGAATTACCAGTCTACTGTTTACTGATTGCAGATTTGCTTTTTTCATCAGATCCTTCAATGCCCTCTACAATAAAACGTCTCCCCTTTTTATATCTTCATTTTAGTGGGGGGAAGTCACGTCTTTTCACTAACATTATACCCTTTTCAAGGGACATATCTTCAACTTGTTGATCGCCACTTTTTGAATGTCTTATATGATGGTTAATAATTATATTTTGCACTAGTTGGCCTTGACAAATAGCTAGTAATTATTCTATACAATCCTGGTCGGCCCTTCATTAATTTCCTGGCCTGGACTTATTTATAAGGTCTGCAATCTCTACGTAATCTTGGTCGGCCACACCACAACACAGTTTTAATTTATTTTAAAAACCAAACAGGTCGTCCATCCTAATTATGCGCAATGTTCATTACTTATTTGGGTCGGCCTTGCACTTATTAGATCGCCTAGGTTTTGATTATTTAAGCCAGGATTACCATTTATTTTGCCCTAGTCTAAGGCGGGGTAGTACAGTTAAAGGTAAAAGCAAAAGGACAGGAAATTTAGTTCTATGGGCTATAAATTTTACTGTTGTGGTTTGGCAGTTTTATACTCAACAAGTTTATCTTCTAATGTGTAACATATTGAATTTAGTACTTCCATTGGTAAGTTATTTTTATAGAGAATTTGACAGTTACCCAAAGTGGTATATGCTTTATCTTGGCTCTTATAATTATTAATAATGAATATCAAGCAACATCAACTGTCTCTGCTGTCAAAAAATTGTAATTGAGACATCTGGAATCAAGTTCAACACCTGTTGATATGATGAAAAAGCTTTATGACACATTGGTCCAAACTGTGGACACCATGTAAGCAAATGGTCCTGACACTATCAAAGAATATGTATGGCAAACATATCAAAGTGGCATTAAACTCCGATGGAAAGAGAAGTCAAAGTCAGATGATCCCTCCTTTCTGCACCTTTTTCTATGGGTGGAGTGGGGCCCTGTCCATATATCTGGGCTTCAGTTCTGCTCTTTAAATAGAGAAATTGAATGGACTACCTAACTGATTATAGTGATCAGAGCAGCTTTGTAAGTGGCCTTGATGCCACTATCAACAATCTCTTACTGGAAAATAGGTGTTTCTTGAACAAATTGAAAAAGAACGGGTTTCTTTTAAATAAAATATAATATGAGCAACCAAAAGTATGCAAGACACTACAAATGCATCATAGTTGAAGATTCACACATTTATTGTAAAGAATAATATCACTTTTGAATGAGAAGTATTAACTTAAAGAAAACCATTTGCACTGCAAATGCATATGCATCTATTTTCTGATCTGTTCAACACTTTGTCCAGTGTTACTCTGATGTTTCTGTTTCTAATAGGATGAAAACTCACCATTTTCCTTTGATTTGAGAGCAATCATATGGTAGTTGTATAAATCTGTTATGTTCTTTTTAGTCATAGGTCATTTTATATTTGCAAATTAAGCAGCTGTCATGCCCACCCTAGCATCGTCCTATGTTAGACGGACAGGACTATTGCTTTGACACTTTGGATTTTATGATGGACTATGATTATTGTTTAGTTAGCATTTTATGAGACATTTGAGCATATATATTTGGTTATTGCAGTTTATTTGGAAATATTAAATGAGTTATAATTTTAATGATAAATGGCTAGAAATGAACTATCAGTAAAATGTTTTACATTGATTTGTGTTATGATGTTTATATTATGATCTAACCCTACTAAC
>MU227243.1:1370289-1402161 GCA_018584345.1 Thuja plicata
ATTAAGGGAACTTTAAGGAATGTAATTGTGTAGTAGTAATGATGTAATGTTAGAAAAAAAATTGTTAGTTGCAATTTTTGGTCTTAAGACCTGATTCCTTATGGGTTCCCTGGCGGGGACATTACAGCAGCTTCATTTTCTTTAAATCTTATTCTTCTTATTCTTGAATAATATTCTTTACTCTGAGTTCCTTGATGAGGAGTCAGCTTATACTTCCATATTTCAATTGTCCACATGACAAGCAGAAACTATCTAAAATTAATAGGAAACCATATAGAAATTGGCTATAATCTTTTAGAGTAAATGTTAAGTTTCACAAACAGAAAAAAAGGATTATGGAAACTTTGGAACGTCAAGAAGATGGTACATGATGAGAGTGGTAATGCCTCTTATACCCTTTTACATGTTTCTGAAAGAATCTCCACTTCATGACATTTCCTGGACATTGAAAATTGAATATTGATTTGTGGGCATATAAATTATTTAGTCTGGAATGAAAAATATAGGAGAGTTATGTAATAAACATAGGTTATATATTTTACAACTAAAAGAACTACAAACAAAGAATTTGAGGGATCTTTACTAATATAAAATGTAAAAATTGGGTTTAATTAGAACAGAAATGATGTAAGGGTTACATAGTCATTTGAACTTTTCCTTAAACATTCCAACAATGTTATCGTGTAATAGATAATCAGAAACTCTCTTGCTAGTGCTACTGTCTGTATCAAGTTGGTGGGTCTAACAAATTTCTTTGGGATAGCATCAATCATATTTGTGAGAATTTGATTATGGCAGTTCTTTGCCGAAAACTAAGTATGTCTTGTCAGTGGTTATAAGTCTCTGTTTACTCTTTGTGGGCATGCAGATATGCAAAAAAATCACCTGCAAGAATTTGCCATAAAGGGTGGTTTTGATTTACCTTGTTACTCCTCAATCCGAGAAGGTCCTCCTCATGCACTGCGTTTCAAAGCAACAGTTAAATTTGACGGTGAAACGTACGAGGGTCCAGGATTTTTCAATACATTGCGTCAAGCTGAACATGCAGCTGCAACAGTAGCCCTGAAATCATTGTCAGAGAAAGGTTCTTCTTTGGTAAAATGCTTATACAAACTCTTGTTTTGTGGCTTTTTTCATGGGTTTATGAAATATGACAGATGCTTATTTTGCTAGCTATCATCCCCCTTTCTTAAACTTGGTATATAATGAAATTTGAATCCGATAGTGACTTTCAATGAACAGGATGAGTTATCTATGTACAAGAATTTGTTGCAAGAAAAAGCACAGAAAGAAGGGAAACCTTTACCAGTGTACACCACAACTAAATCTGGTTCATCACATATGCCTGTTTTCACATGCACTCTGAAGTTTGATGGGATGACATTTGAAGGAAAACATGCCAACACTAAGAAACACGCAGAAAAGAGTGCAGCTTCTGTTGCATGGTCTGCTCTTGAAAACTGTAAGACTCTTCTGTGAATTAGCTTTTTCATGGCATAGCCTGAACATGACCCTTGATCGATGAAGTTAGTTTTTAGCCATGTCATTCTCTGATTTCAGTTGTTTAATCTATTAAGATCTTTTATTGGTCTATTTCAATCTCAACAATTGATGATTATGGGTATATAACAATGTTTGCTAGGTCTTTTGATCACATTAACAATGGAATTGACTAGAATCTAGATTACCCTCCGTGCTTGCCGGCTTGATACTTAGTTGTATGAATTTTGACTGGTGGCTGTAAAAATGAAATTGTGATACTGATCATACAGAAATAATTTAATCTAACATTGTTAGATGAAACACTATTGACGCCAAAACCAACTGCAGCTTAATGTCAGAGATACACGAGGATGCGTCCTGGGGTTTTCTGGCTGCCCTGGTACTAATCATATTTTGGGGATGTGGGGATGCATTGGAAAGTGGAAACGTCAAGGACTGTTTTCCATATACTTTGTATGTCTGAAAGCATCCCAAAACTTACACTCAGCTGTCCAGGGCCAGCCATCAATGCACAGCTGTCATGGAAAAAAACTTGGAACTTAATTATGCATTTTTTTTCAGTTTATAATTGAAGTGTAGCTGTTAATAAATATATTCCATGGCTGTAGCCCACACAATGATTAAATCTGTGAAGGGAAAAAAGGTATGGTAGAATCATGGAATAAATTTTGTGATCTGTTAAAAAGGGCATGGTTCGATACAGGTGTTGGTTGTTTCAACTGATCATCCAAGTGAGCTCTATGAATTAGTCAATTTCAATCTACAAGACCTTGGGTCAGTGGCCAACTCATAGGATTTGATCAATGAACCACTTTGATCAAAATCCCCTTTACTTTAGGCTTTGTTAAACCTTGGTGGGCATCCCTTTTCAATATCCTTATAATCCTAATTCGTTTTCAAATGGATATTGTTAACAGATAAGCTCTCAACATACATAAATCAATTGGATGTCTGATTACAAGTGAGATTTTGCTTTATCCCTTAATTTTAGACATAACAACACGAGAGCAGGAATTTATAACCTAAAACTAAAACACAAAACTTAAAATGCTTGAAAAGGAACTCTTCTTTTGA
Organism: Thuja plicata; assembly: GCA_018584345.1. Lineage (NCBI taxonomy): Eukaryota > Viridiplantae > Streptophyta > Pinopsida > Cupressales > Cupressaceae > Thuja > Thuja plicata. The sequence continues at coordinate 1,372,867 of MU227243.1, forward strand.
TATTATGAGTATTTTCTTATTTTCTGAAGTTGTAAAACAAGACAGTATGGCTGGTGCCTATTTCCAGGGTTTATGGAGTCAAAACCTAAGTGAAAACAAGGAAAAGGTTGCAATATTTTCCCAAAAGCAATGGCTATTAACAAATTAATGCCTTGCATCAATTAGCCTTTAAAAGTGATCCACAAGTTCTACTTAAACATCCAATTTGTATCACAAGAACTTTTGCATTCAGATTTAAGTATTTAATCCTTTACTTTAAAGGAATCAGAAATCCAAATGCATATAAGCTTAAAATTGCAGAGAGAAAACCAATAGATTCTCGATTATTGATTTCATAAAATTCTCATGTACAAATGTTGGAGATAAATTGAAAATCATATGTATTGATACAAATTACTCTGATAAACATTTTAGTATAATCAGAGACCTTACAAATTGTATTTTACAGAGTTACAGACTTGGAACCTATAAGATCTATCTATGAACTCTTGTGAACTTCTAGGAACCTCTAAATTATGGCCTTGAATTCCCTTTTATAAGCCAAGGGAGAAAACAAGCTTTGGGCCATTTACAATTAATAGTGGCAGTGGGTAACTGCCCGACTCACTGGAAGACAAACAACTTTTTGGAGAGCAGCTAGCAAAAGACAAAACATACTTTTGATATCCGCGGGTGGTAGATGGTGCTGATAATCCTGGAGAAGCCTTGCCTGCATAAGTTTGTGTATCAAGTTGAAAGAAGATTTGATAGCTGCAAACATATTAATCATTCTGACATGTTGAGTTGATTGTTGTATCCTTCCAAAAAATCTTACCTGCTCATATCTCTGAAGTTGGTTCTGAGAAATCTTTGACATGATAGGAAATGAGATCAAATTGCCTTTTAATATCTATCAATCCAAAAGAGCAAAATTTACAAAAATTCAAAAATAGGCGGGAAGACAACAGCTAGTTCTGGACCGAAATTTGAAAACTGGCTCAGAGAGCCCGGGAGCAACCAAAATTGAAAATCCATGGATCAAAGGGCATAATCACCCTCACTCTTGAATCTTTGAATAACTTGGAGGTGCTTCTGATAATCTTGATCAAAGATTGCATGCTTGGCCATCTCCATTCTTGTCAATCCTGCTTCAAACTTAGGCAATGCATCTAAGTATGAATCCAATTTCTGTGTCATTCTTTTTTCTTCTAAATGGATATCCTCTAGAATTGGCTCAAATATTGTCCTTATTTCTCCTCTCCATTCAGATTTTAATCTCAGATTCTTCTTGTCATCAAAAAATGAGGGCATGTGGTAACTTGTGTTACCTTGAAAACTTGTAAGCTCAGCCCTGATCATTTTTGTATACATCCTATGTGCATTAAACAAGTGAATGAAAACTTTAATTTTGTGCACATATCATCTATCATTTTCTGTTTATCTTTATCATACTAGTCTTTGAAAAAGAATTTCAAACCATTTCTCTCTGCAGAAAGGACACAGAACATGCTAGAAATCTCTGCCAAGCAAGATGAGATTGATATGCAGCTAGCATTTCTTTATGTTCTTCCCATGTTGCATCTGCATGACTCAAAATAGATAGATTCAAATCTAGACCCTATCAAGGTGTCTATCAATTCTGAAAGAACTTTATTCTTTGCTGCTCTGTCATTCTTGTGCAAATTGTCAATCTCCTTATGCAACTTCATGTTTTTGACTCTAGCCCTTGCTAGGTCATTCCTTTGCTTAAAGGTATCCTCAGTGAGCTGACCACCAGAGGCTGGAAGCAAGGGAGTATGCTCTAAACCTCCACATTCTTCTAGTTTCTTAACTCTTTCGGCTAAGGTCTTAATCTCTGACTCCTTCTTTATGGCCAATTTCTTTGTAAAATTGGCAGCATTGAGTGTCAAATTGCTTGAATCACTGTAGTATCAGATGGCCTCCTTATAAGTGACCTACCATACAATTCATTTTGCTCTCCAATCAGGGCTGACTTCTGTGTTGCACGGTAGAGTGACCAAATGACAAGCATGTCATGCTTGTCACCAAAAGCTGATCCAAAGTATAGATCCTTTGCTTGCTCAAGATCATCATGAAATTCTATGCCTTATCTTTTTAGATTGTCAAAGGCTATAGCAGAAGAGATATCCCATCCTTCTAGCAATAGTATGCCATTGTTTCTTACTATTTCTCTTGCCATCTTAGGGGTTATTTCCTTCAATTTCTTATTGACTCTTTCTTTGAGTTCCCCTTTCAACTACTTTGCATGTTTGGGAGTGAGATTCTACAATCCCATTTCTCTTTCTATCTCATCAGCAGTATCTCTATACATGAATTGCCAAATTTCTTTTGATTCAATAAATTCTGATCACTCATAAATTGCTCACAAGAAACCTCCCTTACATCATCCACTGTGTTGCTTCCTAATTTGAATGAAATCAGGGCTCTATCAGGAGGGAGTTCCTCCATATGCTCACTTACTGGAGTATCAAATTCATGGGGTTGCAAAGGTGGCTCAGCTTCAGCTTGAAACTCTAAGTATGGATCATATGGTATCTCTCGGCCAAGGGAAAGAATGTGCAGTGGTGTAACAGCCCTAGGGCTCTTTGGCACTGCCAATAGTTGGGAGCCAGATGATGAGAGAGAAGGCAGAGGCTTTTCTTTAAGATGATGCAATAAATGACGAAGCTGGTGGGAGGGTAACCACTGATGGAGGTTGTGGTACTGTAGGAGGGATAGGAGCAACAGATGGTGCAAGATCTAATGAAGGGGGAGGGGGTAGTAAGGGATTAGATGGTGGAGGATGAACTGGAACATGTGGAGAAGGTGTTTGCATTTGAGGTGGAGGAGATTGAGGTGCCTATGGTTGTTGTGGGGATTGAGGATGACTTGGGACCATTTTGGTTGGGGGCAATGGCATCCTATCCACATCAATATAAGCATTCCACATGGACCTCAATCTTTGCTCTAGTATCTTTATTGATTCTCAATATGGCACATATGCTTTGTCTTCCCTTCTCTTCTTGTTCTCATAATATTGAAAGGACATGATCATAATTTGAAGCATTCCTATTAACATCCTCTTCAAGATCTTCTGGAGGAATAGGGGCCTTGCTCTTGTTTATGCTGTAAATAAACCACTCTGGATCATACTGCTTGTATATTGCAAAGGCTAAATTGAACTTACTCAATTTGCCATCTAGGAGGTCAAGGGCCTTCTTGTTGAGGATGTGGAAATTTGTCACTTTGATTTTGAAGGCATAAATGATCCCCTCTTGTGGTCATCTCCAATATGGGTCTTCTCTGATTCCCACAACTGATATAGGATTTCCAAAAATGTAATTCTGTTTGATACAGTGGTAGGCGAGATTTAGTGTGTAATTGAGAACCAAAAACCCTATTGATAATATGGTCCTTGTAGTATAACCATGACCCCTAATTGTGGTCAGTCTTCAATTTTGGAGCAAGATCTTTTGACCTCAAAAACATCTTCACCTTATCTCCCCAAATTAAAGGCCATCCAAGTAAAGACAAAAGCTTTTTAACAAAACAATTCTCAAAAATCACATAATTTGATTTAGGACATTACATGCCCCAGATGTAATTCCACTCTTGAACGGGAAGAACATCCTCGCCAGCCATAGGTGTAATTCTAAGGGCTTCATCCTAGACTTTGAGACCATTATATAACAATATATGCATTAGGATGGAATAAAATCTGAAATAAACAAGATAAGTCTCTCATTTCAATGCTTTCAATGCCAAGTGCAACTTCTCTGCAAGTACTGATGCATAATCAAATGGTCTATTTTGATCTCTACTTTGACCATCCACACACAAGACAAGCATCCAATTTGGAATGGATGTATGGTAATCTAAACCAAAAGCTTGACAAAGAGCATAGTATGCGTCCTTAAAATAATTTGCAAACAAGTCAAGGCTATACGGAGGTTGGTTTTCAAGAGAAAGAGCTCTCACATCTCTCTTCAAGTGAAGAGGCCTAAAAGCAGGGAGCTTGCCTCTGTATGGACCACTGTAGTTGGTAAATTCTCTGACCAACTCATTCTCATGCAAGTCCCATTTGGTGTCTGTCCTCAATTTGAAAACTGTATTGATTGTATGTTTGGTAATGATGGCCAATCTATTTCCATCCTTGGCTAGGATCTCCCTAGTATTAGGGTTATATCTTCTACCAATTGCTTTAGTTGTGTCCACACTGACAAATACATTAGGCACCACTAGTCTAGCCAAATTTAGATCTCAGATGTTCCTAATTGGAACGTTCTCCTTTGCCTTATTATACCCTCTTTTCCACAATGAAAAGCCATATGCTGGAATGGAAGGATCCCTGAAACTAGCAACAGATGTCTTCGAAGAAATCCATAGAATCACTACCCGCCTTGGCTCTCTTTTGTGAATCAATTGACCCTAGGAGCTGTTCAATTATTTCTTTATGGAACTTCCTCTTGGATTGAGAAGAAGAGGACTAAGCCATTGTATAAATACGGGAGTAGGGATTTGCAAAATAACAGGGTATTTGACTAGGGCTTGATGACTTTGGAAAATTTTAAGAAATTGTCCTATATGCACTTATATCAACCTAATTGCAGCAATTCAAGTCTCAAAACATGAAATTGAATCAAACAAAATGCAGACTGGGACCAAAAATCACTATTATATCACTTGTAGAAGAAACCCTAATCTCATGAGAAAACCCTAAGTTCAGCAATTCAGAGCACAAACGGTAAGCATGCATAGAGGCATGAAGAATACTTGCGCAATTAGGTAAGAAAGAATGGACAACAATTCAACTTTTAACGACACAGAGGAATTCATAAATGGCAGCATGTAAGAGTTTCGTTGGCACCCATTAGCCGTTGGTTTTTGAATTTGAACATTGAGCACCCAACAACTATTAAGCTGTTAATATCGGCAACCAATCAGAATTGGACCCATCAATCAAGTTTGGATAGCTGGCAAATTTGACTGCTGGGAAACTGTCCTGCGTGGCTGCAAAGTTAACCTGATTGTGCATCTTTGAGTAAGAGTGCAATCATGCATCAATCATGACCGTTGATCACGTATTATATGTCCATGCTTTATAAGCGGGCTTGACTATTTGACCTGTGTAGCTGTGGAGTTGAACAACTCTTTGGATTCTGCTAGTCATGCAACAACGCAGGGATCCCAACCGTTGATCTTGCCTTAGATGCTTGAACTTTATAATGTTCACACCACCAAGCAAAGTGGGGGGGTCTACTGGTTCATTGTCTTGCAAGGTTGTTGACTGTGCATACATGGCAGACACGTGACCATCACTGGCTGGGCCACATCAGGCACTGTGACTGAAATGTTGGGATGACAAGGCGTGAACAAGATCTTGAATAATGCCCACCATCAAATTGTTGGTTCATCCTGTCATGTGGCAATATCTCATTGGCTGGTTTTTTGTCAAGTTTACTTGCTGGAGAGCCATGACAACAAAAGAAGCGAGCCCATCACCTTTTAAGCCTTTATATGCAGGACTAAATCTGGACTGTACACGCAGCATCATCTTGAGCCAACAAATATTCAATCCTCTCTTGAACAAAGACCCCTTGTACGCTAAGATTGCAAAGATTATAGAGGTGACTCCAAGGTTCTTATTGCGAACATGTGACTTTATGATGCCTATGAGCTCGTTTGGCTTGATGTATGCTGGTAACACAAAGGGACTTACGTTTGAATCGTTCTTCACTTCTTCTGTAGTGCGGGCTGGAACTTCTTCATTAGGTATTGCAATCTCATGATGCTTCTTCAAACAGACACAATTGAAAGGATTTGAAATTAAAGGGGAACAGGGTTAGAAGGATCTAAATCTACTCCGGACAATGGTATTAATGGATAGTGCTCTAATGGACAAATTCCAAATAAACCGAGTCTTGCTTTGCCAAGCTTAGCAATGGCTCCACAGGAATTGGTGCAATCTTCTAAGGGTTATGCAAAGATTTTTTCATATCATAATGTAATGTCCCCAATTTTAGCAGGTTCCAGTTTGGTCTTCGTTTGGCTCAATTGGACTTTGTTTGGGCTCAGTTTCATATACTTACTATCTATAGTAAGTCTGAGGTTGATCGAGAGGGACCCTTTCTATTTTTGGAAAGTGCATTTGGTCACGTGGGAAATATTAGGTGTGACTCCTGTTTCAGACGACATATTTAAAGGATAAGTATTTTGGGAGTTATTATTATTTTAGTGTCCAAATTATTATTTAATCATTAATTCACATGGAATATAATCCTAAGTCTTAAAAGCAATGCTTTTAAGTGAAAGGTGTGTTGAAGAAGGCTTTTAAGTGAAAAGTGTCTTCATGAAGCTTTTAACTTTGGAGTTATTTATTATTAATTCAAAGTTATTAAATGAAGACTTCTAATTGAAGAGTGTTTTGATGAAGGCTCTTTAGTGAAAAGTGTGAGAGAAGCTATTTTCTTTTGGTGTCTCGAAGAAGATATCTTTTATTATTATAAAAGCAATGCTTGTGCCAAAAAGAAAATCATTCTATTGTGCATTTGATATGTTTGGAGAAGAAATTGAAACAAGGGTTTCAAAATATCAGTTTGAGGAATTGTAAATTCTTCAGAGTCTTGTGCACTTTGAATTGGTTGAGACTATACCAGTGAATTGTGCTAGTGGGTGGCTTAATACAGAGCCATCATTGTGCTTCGAATGGTATTAGTATTCAGAGTTTTATCTTAGAGAGTGATTGCAAGTTAGAGCAATGATTTATTATAAATAAGATTACAAACATTTGTTGTTGAAGAATTCATTTGCTGCTGTTATTTATCCTTTTAGAGGGTTTCCAGGCATGTATTACCTGTGAGTTCATTAATTGTAACTCCTAGATTTTCCGGGTATTGTTGTTTTAGATAATAGGGGTTATTTAATGAACTGGGCTGTCATTATTTTGTGAAAATTCTGAGTATTCAAGCTGGTATAAAAATCTGGAATTTTCAGTTGTGTATTTTCAATGCAATTTCAGATTTGAGTTGGAAAATTATTATTGCAATATCTTCTATTTTGCTGCATTATATTGTCATATCAAACATTGCAAATATACCACATTCATTCATCAAAACAAACACAAACAAGAGAGAATTTGCCTTTACAAGAATCCGCTTGGAAAGGGATTCTTACACATAATGAACACCATCATAATTCAATGATCAAGTTTAAGCATCCATTAAAAAGGGTTCAAGCTAACTTTACACTGCAACTTATAATCAACAAGATGCAAAAAGTATGAGCCATGGAACTTCATAAAACAATGTTACATTCTCCATTGAAATCAAAGCACTTCATCTAACAATTGAGAAATTGGAAGAACACAATGCAACAAGTTGAAATAAACATGAATCCACTCTATCTTCAATGAAATCAAATTTTATTTCTCCAAGTCTTACAACAATGTCTTGTCCTTTTACTCTACTTCTACTCTATGGAGCAAGAGCTCTTCACTTCTAATGAGCTAACTATCTATGAATTACAAATGAGAAGGCGTGACCTTTTATAGAGTTCCTTCCACAAATGAACGACCAACATTGATTTGAAATCAAGGGCCAAGATTACAAGATGGAACCCTAATTAGGGTTTTACTAACAATAGTTTCTGTGGCATAAAGAAGTGGGACCAAGTGGACCAATAAGGGAACAAGATGCCCACCAGCAAGAGACTCGGCCTAGTCGACCAATGAGGAGGCAACATGCCCACTAGGCATTTAATAACTCATCACTCAAAATAGCTTTCCTCCCTTTAAATGCAATGAATTTGGACATATTGACATGAAGACCTTTGATTAGCCGGTGAAGATGATTGGGCACCATGTCAACATGTTGGGTGCCATGTAGACTTTGTAACTCATCACATGCAATATTTTCTAATTGTATCATTTTGTGACTAAGGTTCTAACTTTGCTTAACTTATTCGCCTTGAACTGGATTGTCTGGAACTGGAATTCTAGAATTTGAACGTCTTGAACTAGATTTTTCATGTTGTCCTCGTACTTCCTTAGAGTGGATTTCTTCATCTTGGATCTTTCTTGCACTGATGTCTTTCATCCTCTAACTTGTCAAGATGCCATATTTCATCAAAATATCACCTTAGACATTGAATTCCAAGCCTCATGTCATTTCTCCACCTCGGGCGCATATGAGACAGGAGGAAGGATTATTCTTCAAGTCCCCAATCCCTCATCACTATGATTTTGTGCTCAAGAGCACATATTAGACATGGAGGAATTTTCCAACACTTAGCCATTTTTTCAATGTTTTCATGCTCTTTCACTTTTGGCGCATTTGAGGAGTCAAGGAATTTTCTTATACTTCGCCACTTTTTGATCTTTCCTTATTCTCGCCAACTTGGGCTCATATTAGACATGGAGGAATTTTCCAACACTTAGCCATTTTTTCAATGTTTTCATGCTCTTTCACTTAGGATGCATTTGAGGAGTCAAGGAATTTTCTTATACTTAGCTACTTTTGATCTTTCCTTGTTCTCTCCAACTTGGGCACATATCAGACATGGATGAGGAATTTTCTAACGCTTAGCCATTTTTTTCAACATTTTCATGCTCTTTCACTTTGGACATTTGAGGAGTAGTGAAATTATTTTCTTTTACTTAGCCATTTTTTGATCTTTCCTTGTTCTCTCCAACTCGGGCGCATATTAGACACCGAGGAGGAATTTTCCATTTTGAAGAAATTCCCCCTTTTGGGCACAAATGGAGCATGTTGAAGGATTTTTCCATTTTGAAGAAATTCCTTGCACTCTAGAAATTCCCCCTCTTGGGCATAAATGGAGCATGGAGAAGGATTTTTTTTATTTTGAAGAAATTATTTGCACTCTAGGAATTCCCCCTCTTGGGTGCAAATGGAGCATGGAGAAGGATTTTTCCACACAACCACATTTTGATCATTTGCCTTAGCCGCTCATTCTACTGGATTTTAAACAGGATACTCTCTGCTTCTCTCTCAGTTAGTGCTCACCTGTTGCCAAAAATAGACCTGCCAAAAATAGACTTACTAAAAATAGTTAGTTTGTCCGAACACAAAATTGGGCCAACTAGCAACAAAGTGAAACTTACTGAAAATAGAAATTACTAAAAATAGTAAGTTCGTCCAAACTCAAAATTGGGCCAGACTAGCACAGTGAAACTTACTAAAACTAGAAATTTCCAAAAGTAGTAAGTTCATCAAAACTCTTAAACTTTCACTGACACACCCTTTGAAAGATTAATTTCCTTTTCGTACTTATAGCCATACTTAAACTTTCACTGGCACACCCTTTGAAAGATTAATTTCCTTTCCGTACTTAGCCATGTTTCACTATCCCTCAGAAACTTCCTGTTTCAAAGTCAAAGGCAAATAACACTCAATTACAGACTTAGAACAAATCACCAATGTATTTCAAGAGTCCGGAGACAACACTGATTGAAAAAGGACTTAGCTTATTGAGCGAAAAGAGGGGTTCCCCATTTGCAATGGGGCGATGTGTAAAAATGTCACAATATTTCCCAAAACAACGTTTTGTCAGTTTTTATTTACCATTGAAGAGTTGTTAGTTAATACTATCATAATTACAGTTTGGTGTCACACATGATGGTTAAAATATATGAGAAATTGCTATCGAACTAATCTTACTTCATGTTTGCAGAAAGAAGGATCTTAATACATGCACCCTTTCTGCTTTGAATGCAAGAATGCGGTTCTTGAAACATATCGGTACTCATAGAAGAGTGACACTAATGGTATAAACTTTTTGAAAACACATCATTAATGATGCAAAGTATATTTAGGACGTAAGGTGTACATAGACACATGAATTAATCATGTTGAAAATATAACACATATACAAGATATATGAGAGACAATGGAGTAAATATGCTAAACACACATTGGGCACAGAGAAAACACTTAAAACACAAAGTATACACTTGAATACTTGTAAGGCACAAATCATACACATGAATACACGTGATGTAGGGCATGAATCATCCACATAAGACATGAAATAATACACATGAGTACATGTAAGTCATGAAGCATACACGTAAATACACAGTTTACAAAGCATGAAGTATACACATAAATACACTTAAGTTATGAATGATACTCGTGAATACACCTATGAATTCATTTGTCATGAATAATACATGTGAATACACTCAACTCACAAAACATTAAGTATACATATAAGTACACATACGAGTCATACCCAAAAATACATGTAAGGCATGAGTCATACATATGAATACACAACAACCATGATTCATATGCAAGAATACATGAGTAATATGAATGCATGTAAGGTATGAATCATACATAAGGCATGAATACACATAACAACACACAAGACATGAAGTATACATGTTAGGCATAAAACAATAAATATACGTCAGACACATAAAGCTTGAAGTGATACACTTAAATACATGCCAAACATGTAAGACATGAATACTTGTTAGACATGTAAGGCATGAAGCAAGCAATAAATACACGTTAGACTTGTAAGGCATGAAGCAAGCAATAAATACCACATTAGACATGTAAGGCATGAAGCAAGCAATAAATACACATTAGACATGTAAGGCATGAAGCAATACATAAGTACATGTCAGACATGTAAGGCATGAAGCAAGCAATAAATACACGTTAGACTTGTAAGTCATGAAGCAAGCAATAAATACCACATTAGACATGTAAGGCATGAAGCAATACACAAAGCATGCATTAGGAATGTTCTCATGGAGTAAACATGCATGAAGCAACACAAGGTATACATATGAAGAGTATGCATATAAAATAGACTTTATATTACATACATATAAGAAACACAATGTTGGCCTACTTGATTATAGTCTTAACCTATTTAAGAAAAGGCTTGAATAGTTGACCCTAATTAGATGGCGATTAAGGTTGGTTTGTCTTGTAGGATGGCAAGATTATGCTCCGATACCATTTGTGATGCTCCCTTCATAATTTGTCCTAGAATTTCCCTAAAGTCACAATTGCAACAAATTAGGGTTAGGGTTACATCTTACCGAATAAATCTTTCCTCAATAATGCGATCTTGGATTCGGGTCTTGCAAAACAACATGAAGAAAATTATATGCAATACATGTATATCCATATTATCTAATCATTAAGTCAAACTATATTGGAAAACATATTGGGGTAGAGACATGATAGGTCTGGTTGAAGCCATTTTCAAACAAGGCCTAAGAGGGATGTATACCACAACCCTCTTGCATGGCGGCTTGTATCTGCTTTCCCCAATCACATCTCATCTCCCTACAAATAGTTGCCACCTTGCAGAATTAGGCGGAGGCTGTAAGGGGTGACTTGACTTAGTGAGTGCCTTCTTGTCCTAGGCCACAACGGTCCTGCTAGGACAACCTCCTCACAAGCCCCTCATGACCTGGGTCTTACACCTCAGGCCCTTTCCCTTGCGAGGTGGGTTTCAGGGACTCAAACACTTAACATCATTGTCTTCTTAAGCAATACAATTATCAGCAATAACATATGACAGTCAACATGGGCTTTTCCATTATATATATATATATATATATATACAATAAATGTTTAGCTAATAGTAAGAATGTTAGAAATAAAGATATTAATGAATTTATGACTGGTCTGTATGGGGTTTGTACAGCCGTAAGATCTGCTGACTGCAGAATTAGTTCAATATCTCCTTTAGATTGTGGGCTCCTTGATCAGTGTCCTTTCTGATATAATGCACTTCGTTAATCACTGCTGTATGTACTCAGATTGATATGGATATATCTGCTGTTATATTTTCTGTCTGCTTCTTGTTCGAAGATATTTCCACGTCTTTGATGTTGTGATAAGCTAAACCCAATATTTATCTTCCTTGCTTTGATCCAGACTTCTAATAACCCCCTTCCCTCCTTGCCTTCTACGTCATCCTCTTGAGGGTAGGCGACTATTGAGAAGAGTCATGCCTCTTTTTTTATTATTAAATAATAGTCTTAATCCTTGATCACACCTCTTCCCTTCATTAATTTTGCTTTTTAGTATTGTTTTATCTTATTAATCTGATCACTGGGCTTGTAAAGGAGACCGCTGATTTAATTTAGATCTCTTACTAATTAGCACAGGCCTTGATTGGGTAGCCACGGGATCATCATCAGACTATTTCCTGTCACCTTGTTTCATGCAGTAGACGTGATCAAGATAGTTTGCAGGACAGAGCTCCCCGTGACCACTATTGAAGACAAATACTATAATCCATTAGAGCAACCCTTCCATGGTTACTTGGGCTCTTGTGATCTTGCCAAACACTCAGAGGTGAATATGATTAGCCTAGAAAGTGCTGGCACGATAGGATTATTGTCGTTGGGTTGAGTCATGGGGGAAGACATTACTAGCGATTGCAGCGATAGCCAAGGAGTGTATGTAGAAGAGAAGTGATCCTCATTTGTCTAATTAGTCGGATTGCTGTTCACTCTTACTATGATAAGGTCGTCGTCTTTAAGAAATATACTATCTGCTGCTGTTGGTGCATAGGGTTGGGGCATGACACCATCTGTATTGTATACTAGAGTTTTCAGTTCATTACGCCAAGAGGCGTAACTACAGTGGCAGCATAGAGTGAAATGGCATGAGTGTGTTAATAAAAAAAATATAAATTAAATAATTTTATAGCTGACGAAGTAAAAAATATTAATAACTAAATTATTATAATCAAGAGATATGTAACATAAGTTAAAAAAAAAGCAAAATCTAACTTCAGTTTGAATAGTATTTTAATACCTCTAATAATATTTTTCAATTATTTTGAAGGTCAAGGAGGTAAAATCTAAAATATATCTCATTATTGAAATAGGTAATATTATTATAAAATTAAGTATTTAATTATATTTATTTAATTTATAATATTATCGTTGATAAATACATCTATCTAAAAGACATGGAGATAACAAAATTGTTATTGAGAATAAATAAGCACCTGGAGAGATATATCTCTTGGCATTTTCTAGATAGATGTATTTAAGATATCTATACCAGTTTATATAACAGCTGCAAAATGTGTGGTTAAAGTGGGTTGCCTGAATTATGTAACCTATTATTTTCTAGATTTTCTAGATTTTGTCATTTTGTAGTTTCTGTTTAACACGCATAATGACAATGACAATTCAAATATATATATATTTTTGAATTTTTTTGTTAATTTGTATGTCACTTGTGAATTCTCAATTTTGCTGTAATGTTATGTAATTATATATTGTGAATATGGTGAATGGGTTAGTTATCATTTGAATTGTTGACATTTCCAATATTTTTTAAGTTGTCTCTCCTGCTGTCCCAGAACACATCCCCATGATTCCTGCTGTTCCCATCCCAGAAACAGAATGGAATATAGCATATTTTTTGGCTCCATCATTTGACAATTTTGAAATGAATCAGTGGCTTGAAGTTAAAACAAGATTTTTTTTTGGGAACTAATGAGGTTGCTTGAATAATTAATTATCTTGGTTTTATTCAAAGACAAAGTTTCTTTGTTCTAGTCCAAAGGCAGTGCAGTTTATTCTTTTAGAATGTGTAATAAAACAAGAAGAGGATAAGAGCTTTGTTGCTTATGTTTATCGTTGCATTCCATGGTAAGGAGTTATTTGTGGTCTTGAGATGATTGAAAGCTTCCAAACACTGTTAGGTAGCAAATATCACAAACTAATGCCTTGTTTCTCATTCTTTTTTCGTCCAGGTAAAAGATCATCTTTTTCAACTCAACAATTGCTTAATGATAAAGTGAAGGGATCAATTAATGAACCGAATGATCACGAACAAGTTCATTTAAGAAATCATATGAAAAAAGAGGCTACTCAGGAAATTCAGTTTTCTCATCTTGGTCTCAGTAGAAATCTTTCCACAGTCTCTCATTCACCACCCTCAGAAGCATTTAGTATGGGATCAAAGAAAGAGCTGCTACACAATACGACTAATGTGGTAGGAAACAAAGTTAAGGATGAGGTCCAGCAACCAAGTAATACGTCACCCCCTACAAAGCATTCTTCAGGTACACGAATCAGAGTTCTTCCTGATTGTTCATCTAGCAGTAAGCCATGGTTGGCGGTGAACATAAGTGATGGCACCATGCGAAATCAAAATAATGCTTCCTGACATTGATAGTTGCTTAAGAATTCTCGTGATCAATTATTAGTGGTGATAGTTGTGCATACATTCAACCATTCAGAGCGTACTGTCATCCTTATAGATCAGAAACAAGTAGAGATCATATGCGTATGTTTTCCCTGAATCGGACTGTATCACCCTATGATATCATGTGCTGCCGATTGGCAGAGTTCCAACTGTATAGTTTTAAAGCAGAGCATACAAAAACCAATATTATAAATTAATTTGGAACATTACACATTAAACAAAGCTTCCATTAAATTGAGAGCCTGAGAGGTTCTTGACTATCACTGACAGAATGCATATGTTAGTTGGGGCAATTTTGAGATTTGCTTTCTAAGGTACATTTCTTTCATTTTTGGCTGTTTTCATGTGGTCTGATAGTTTTCCTCCAAATCTTCTTTATTTTTATACTATAATGTTAGTTTCTGGGTACGCTATGATATGTGGAAATTTGTGTGCAGCAATCTGGCATACCAATGCAATTGAAATTCACCATATTTTATTCTTTTTTGTTTTCTTCCAATTGCCTTGAAAATTGCAGTTTCACGCAACTTGATTAGTAACCTTATTCTCAGGGATGTCATGCAACAATGATATACTAATGAGATTAGATAGAAATTGATGATAAACAATCCCTTACTAGTTGGATATCCGGGAAGGGCTTAAAAAGCTAGAATGTTGTGATGAGTGCAGGACTATTTATGTTGTAAGATTTTTTCAGGCTACGGAATTAACCATCCCAAATCAAGGAGCTTCAATGAAAGCTTTAAAGAGATTTAAGATGAGCGAATTATTATGTTCTATATAAGTATTTAAATATATAATGATGATTCTAAATTAGTCAAATGAGAGGTACGAGTTGGATACACCACCAAGAGATGTGAATGTACAATTGATGTGGAATAAATTAGTAGTCATGTATGCTCATCTCAACCAAATTAAGTAAAAATCACATAGTGCGAATATGATATACCTAAGTAGATGCCTACCTAAGCATGTTGTTTTATTTGAGGTGCATGGTATGCAATGAAACAATTAATTAAATGCAAAAACCTTTGGTACTTGGTTTGGAGACAAGTCCATAAACTGAGGGCAAGAGATTAAGCCATTTAAAATACTTCAGAATTTTGTCGTGTTAGGACTTATAACTCTCTTTTCAAATAGATAACAATGGAATGCCTTTTGAAAATCATGATCATCTACCTTAATAAGCCATGCTATAGAGCAATCAAGAAACATGATCATCTACCTTAATAAGCCATGCTATAGAGCAATCAAGAAACTCAACCAACAAGAGCAATTGAAATCACAAGATCACCTTACCAAATTTAAACTATTGTGAAATCTCCAATATAAATGGATTTTACCCTTTATATTTAGTGCATGTGCAATTGCCACTTACCAAATGTATACTAGTGGCTTTGATTTTGATGTGTGAAAGATAACAAATAAGATTACAATGTTGAAACTAAAGTCAACATGCAACAAATCTCAAGATCTGACAATTTTCTTGAAATATTTGTTTTTTGGTTAAAAATAGAATCAAATGTTAACTTTAAGTATCATATTTTGTTCAATATTGCTCCAAAAATATTCTATCTATGCTTCATCTCTTCTTATTAGCTATTCAAGACCACGTGGAGCATTGCATGTTAGTGAGAAAGGGCAGCCACTTCAAAGAACCAATTCATGGTTTCATTTGATCAAGTTTCATTGATGATTAGTCTAGAGTAGGTTAGGTTTTTCAATTCAATAAGTTATGTAGCACATTGTTTAGGTCTTGTTTCTTCCTCCAAGTGCTAAGGCACATTGTTTTTAGTCTTTGAGTTAGTTGTAATAGTAGTTTCAATCTAGTTGTTGACCTTTAAGGTGTACACAATAGTATGTTTAGGTTTGACTTTAAATTAGTTTCAGGTCTTTCTTGACTCAAAGGCCAATGGATTTGCTTAGACTGATAGTCTTATGAGTTATAGTACACAAAACTCCTTAGAGGTCACCAAAAGTGTTGAGCCTATTTTGCTCTATGACTTAGAATAGCCTTTAACTAGTTAATCATGTTGTTGGAATGGCCTTGTATTTGTTTTGTAAAGATTAGAATGTTTGCGAGTGTTTTCAAGGCTAAACATTATAAGTTTTGAGAGTCACATTTTTCCTTTTCCAAAAGAGATGTATAACATTTAACAAGGCTCCCATAGCCTTAGCCTTGTCAAAAACACCCAAAGACATCATCACTCATTATGTCCATCTTGCATGAGATAAAGGAGTTGTGTTTCAAGAGAAGTTTGGAGCATTTAGGGTTTTGTCATGTTCAAGCCTTCATACATGAGTTAATCGAGCTCTCATTGAATTGAAGGATGCTGTTGGAGCACACAAATAAGAGCAAAGAGGAGACTATGCCGAGTTTTGACTCAGCTATTTTTTGTAATGAGATATGAATGTAATATTGGTTTCTCATCATTTCTTAGCATTCAAAACCTTGAAGAAATGTTGCATGGGCCCTTTGGGATGTGAATGGAAAAATGTTGGAGAGGAGCTAATATAAAGTCATCATACTTCTTCCATTGAAGATCATGCAAAAGAATAAATATGAGGCAGGGTTTGTAGTTGTCACCAAAACTTTGCACAAGGTGTGGGGAAATGAACATTATGTGTATTAACCTTCATTTGGTTTTTAGGGCTATCTCACTTATTTTTTTGATTATAGAAGCAACAAAACAAGGGTGCTGTCCCTTGTAAAACTACAACCCGAAGGCGTAAATGTTGGAGATTTGCCTTTGTGCAAATAGTTGACTGTATGTTTATCATTGATGACAACATATAGTATACAACAACGTTTTGTATGTAATTCTATGTATGGACATGTTGGAGCTTGTGCGGTTATTTTTATGTTGTAGACATATTCATTATACTATGTTCGTACACGCAGATTCAGTTGTGCAGTTAACGTTGAGTTATGTTGATCTGTTTGCCAGTTACAGTTTCAGAAGATTGTTTATTAAGAGCCGTCAGTAATTTCATTCTTTCTTCAGTTGTGCCTACCTTTGGGATATGCGTGTTTGGCTTCATGTTCAGTTGAGAATTCAGAATGTTTGGTTAAGAGCGCTTAACGTGTTTCATCATGCGAGTGAAGTTTGAGTTAATTTGGTGGAGCCGACTGTGTGAAGCGACACGTCTACTCATATTGAGTTGCGCGGTTCTAATTATGTTGCGTGCTTAGTTTAGCCGACAAGGAAGTTGTTGAAGAGTTTCCTACAGCCGACGTGATCATATCGTTTGAGGAAGATACATATAGCAGTTCATTTGTGATCGCCAAGTGTGAATGAAAATAGGAGATAGCAGAAAAGAGCAGAGCAGAATGCTAGTTGTATTGGGACAATAAAGCTATATCATTCATCAGTTGAAGATCTATGTGAAGAAGCAGAGAGTGTATACAATTCACTGGAACTAATCAAGACATCAGGTCTACTTAACAATTCAATATCAGATATAGTGCATATCTATTGTGCAGAAGGTTGTAGCTTTCATCATTTGAGCAGTGTGCTCTTGGACAGTGTGTCCTCACCCCTAACAGGGTTATTTGTAAAAGACTCCTAACAGGGTCCAACCTTTGACCAGATCACTGTACTTTTTGCATTGTAAAGATCAAATCCTAACAGGGTTGTAAGATCTTCTAACATGGATCATTATACACTAGTGCAGTTCTTTGTGGGTGCTGATTCCCACTGGGGTTTTTACCTATTTTGGGTTTCCCCGTAACCAAAATTGTGGTGTTCTATTCTGTGTTATCTTGTTGTGTTTATGCTTAATGTTATTTTGAACTTAATTGAATAAAGAATTGAATCTTGTAGATAACTAATTTACCCCCCTCTCAATTATCTCTTGGGACTATTCCTAACAATTGGTATCAGAGGCAAGTGCCTTAGAGAAAAAGCTTAACATCTTAAGGTAGATCAGATGGCGTACTTCAGAAAAGAGAGTCCTAAGTTGATGGAGAGAATTATCTTGACTGGAAGAACAAAATGATAACACACCTACAATGCGTTGGTTTTGAGATCTATGAGGCAGCTACCCAAGCAATTGATGTTCCTACTTTGAAAGATCTTGCAGAAGAAGATTCTACTGTTAAACAAAAGGAAGTATTCACCCAAAATGCAATAGCCAAAGAAGCCCTTATAAGTGCCTTATCTGACAGTGAATTTTATGAGATTAAGAAAGCAAATAAAGCCTATTCAATATGGAAGTATCTAGAAGACATGTTTGAAGGAGACATCCAAGAAAAGAATGCACGTAGAAAGAAATGGAAGAAGAGATACAACGATTTAGAGATGCTACCTGAAGAAAACATCAAAGCTTACAATTAGAGGATTAATGAAACAAATGAGATATGATTGCATCAGGTTCAAAGACTAAAGGTAATGTCTTTCAGCTCAACTTAGAAGTAAGTTGTTTTGTTGCAAAAGTGGATGACAGTTGGTTATGGCACAAAAGACTTTGTCATATCAATTTTGACAATATAGTGAAGATAATCAATGTAAAGGCAGTAAGAGACCTTCCCAGTATTGCAAGACCAGTTGATACTATGTGCAGGGAATGTGTGATGGGAAAGCATGTAAGGAGCTCATTCAGAAGTAAACTGAACTCAACATAAAACAAATTGGATCTAGTGCATAGACTTATGTGGACCTACTCAAACAAGATCATACTATGGTGAAAGGTATTTTATTTTGTTTGTTGATGATTTTTCCAGAATGATGTGGGCTGCGTTCTTGAAAGCTAAATCTGAAGCTTTTGAGAAGTTCAAAATATTCAAAGCTAAAGTTGAAAATGAGTCTGGATTAAAGATAAAGTGTCTAAGATCTGATAGAGGAGGAGAATTCACCTTTGACAAGTTTCATGAGTACTACGAAGAACATGGGATCAAAAGACAACTAAGTGCACCTAGAACCCCTCAGCAGAATGGAATTGTAGAAAGGAGAAACATGATCATACTTGACACAACGCTCTCTATCATGATTGAAGGAAAAGTTGCACACACATATTGGAGAGAAGCAGTCAATACAACCGTCTATACTATCAACAGAATTCAACTAAGACCAGGCACAGACACGACACCTTATGAACTTTGGTTTGGTAATGTACCTACAGTAAAATACTTCAGAATCTTTGGAAGCAAGTGTTACATCAAGAGAGACGATGGTGTTGGTAAGTTTGATGCTAGAAGAAATGAAGGTATTTTTCTTGGTTACTCTACTAAAAGCAAAGCTTACAGATGTTTTAATTTGAGATTGAAGAAAATCATTGAAAGTGCACATGTGAAGATTGATGAGAAGTTCATGATTCAAGAGAGATACTATGACGATGCACCTATGATTGAAGATGAACTTAGACCTATCAGTAAAGAAATAGTTATTGAAGAAATGTTTGACTGTATTGATGTATCATGCAATAACCCTGAACCAAGTGAAGAGGAATCACAAATTACAGATGAGAGTGTCACACCTAAAGTTCCAAAATACACATCTAGATACCATTCTAAAGAAGATATCATTGGAGATCATAGCAGTAAAGTTTTGACAAGATCTAAAGCAAAAGGTCTAACAATTGATGAAGAGGTATGTTTACTTTCATAAATTGAACCTTTAAGTGTTGAAGATGCTTGTAATGATTCAGATTGGCAAAATGCAATGCAAGAAGAATTAGATCAGATAATTAAGAATGACACATGGGAATTGGTCCCTAGACCTTGTGACAAAAATGTGATTGGAACCAAGTGGATCTTCATAAACAAGATGAATGAAGATGGTACTGTGGTAAGAAACAAAGCAAGACTGGTATGTAAAGGTTATGCGCAGAGAGAAGGTATTGATTACTCTGATACATTTGCCCCTGTGAGCAGACTGGAAGCTATAAAGTTATTTTTGGCTTATGCTACATTTAAAAACTTTAAAGTATATTAGATGGATGTCAAGTCAGCATTTCTGAATGGTGACTTGAAGGAAGAAGTCTACATAGAATAGCCTAAAATATTTAGTTTATCAAACATACCCGACATCTATGCAGACTGAAGAAAGCCATCTATGGACTTAAAAAGGCCCCAAGAGCATGGTATGAGAGACTAGATGGTTACTTGACAAAGATAGGATTCAAGAAAGGAGCAACAAATTGTAACTTATTCATAAGAGAGACAGCTGAAGGATTATTACTTGTTGCTATTTTTGTTGATGACATTATTTTTGGTGGTAATGACAAGCTTAGTGCAGACTTTGCTAAAGAGATGCAGAGTGAGTTTGAATTGAGCATGATTGGACTTATAAAATACTTTTTGGGATTAAATGTACTACAAATAGACAATGGTATATTCATAAATCAATCTAAGTATGTGAAGGAGATATTGAAGAAATTCAAGATGGAAGATTGCAAGCCAGTAAGTACCCTATGATAACATGAAGCAAGCTTTCTAAAGATGATGATTCTACAACAGTTGACATAACACTATACAAATCTATGATTGGAAAACTCATATATCTTACTCAATCTAGACCAGATATTTCTAATGCAGTTGGCATTGTTGGAAGATTTGCAGCTGAACCAAAACAAAATCAATTAATGGCAATAAAAAGAATATTCAGATATTTAAAGGGGACTATAGACTATGGTTTATGGTATCCTAACTCAGAAAATGTAGAACTTCATGTATACAGATGCAGATTGGGAAGGTTGTGTTGATGACAGAAAGAGTGCCTCAGGAGGAGCAATATTTCTTGGAGACAGGTTGGTTACTTGGACAAGCAAGAAGCAAAACTGTATTTCTCAGTCAACAATAGAAGCTAAGTATGTAGCAACAACATTAAATTGTTCCACAATTGCTTGGATCAAGTTGATGATTAAAGACTTTGGAATTCAGATTGACTATCCTATTGTTATTCATTGTGACAACACTAGCACTATCAATATGTCAAAGAACCCTGTTATGCATGCAAAGACAAAACACATAGAAATAAAATATCATTTTCTAAGAGAAAAAGTTGCAGAGAGAGAAGTGAAGTTGGATTATGTGAGCACCAAAGAATAGTTGGGAGACATATTTACGAAGCCTTTATCAAAAGATACTTTTGAGTATCTCAGGGAGAAGCTGGGAGTAATTCCCTTTCCTAAGTCTGATTAGAATTTGCAGCTAGTGCATCAGTCCTTGGCGACTGATGAATGGTTGACTACTCTACTTTAGGAGTAGTACCCATGCTTATTTGTTTTTGGTACCCTTTTCCATTGATGTCAAAGGGGGATTATATAGTAAGGGGGAGTATATACTCTGGGGGAGTATACAGTCATGAAAATATAGTAAAAAGAGTTACAACAGTTAAAAGGAGCTTTTGATGAGGATATTGAGAAGATTGTAAAAAGAAAGAAGATACTTTTGGATTGATGGTGTTTTTCATATCATATGTTGCCATCAATGTCAAAGGGGGAGATTGTTGGAGATTTGTCTTTGTGCAAATAGTTGATTGTATGTTTGTCATTGATGACAACATATAGTATACAACAATGTTCTGTATGTAACTATATGTATGGACATGTTGGAGCCTTGCGCGGTTATTTTTATGATGTAGACATATTCATTATACTATGTTCGTACACACAGATTCAGTTGTACAGTTAACACTGAGTTATGTTGATCTATTTTCCAGTTACAGTATCAGAAGATTGTTTATTAAGAGCTGTCAGTAATTTCATTCTTTCTTCAGTTGTGCCTACCTTTGGGATATGCGTGTTTGGATTCATGTTTAGTTGAGAATTTAGAATGTTTGGTTAAGAGTGCTTAACGTGTTTCATCACGCGAGTGAAGTTTGAGTTAATTTGGTGGAGTTGACTGTGTGAAGCGACGCATCTACTCATCTTGAGTTGTGCGGTTCTAATTATGTTGCGTGCTTAGTTTAGCCGACAAGGAAGTTGTTGAAGAGTTTCCTACAACCGATGTGATCATATCGTTTGAGGAAGATACATATAGCAATTCATTTGTGATCGCAAAGTGTGAACGAAAATAGGAGATAGCAGAAAAGAGCAGAGCAGAATGCTAGTTGTATTGGGACAGTAAAGCTATATCATTCATCAGTTGAAGATCTATGTGAAGAAGCAGAGAGTGTATACAATTCACTGGAACTGATCAAGACACTAGGTCTACTTAACAGTTCAACATTAGATATAGTGTATATATGTTGTGCAAAAGGTTGCAACCTTCATCATTTGAGCAGTGTGCTCTTGGACAGTGTGTCCTCACCCCTAACAAGGTCATTTGTTAAAGAATCCTAATAGGGTATGACCTTTGACCAGGTCACTGTACTTATTGCATTGTAAAGATCAACTCCTAACAAGGTTGTAAGCTCTTCTAACATGGATCATTATACACTAGTGCAGTTCTTTGTGGGTGCTAATTCCCACCGGTTTTTTTTACCTATTTTGGGTTTCCCCGTAACCAAAATTGTCGTGTTCTATTCTGTGTTATCTTGTTGCGTTTATGATTAATGTTATTCTGAACTTAGTTGAATAAAGAATTGAATCTTGTAGATAACTAATTCACCCCCCTCTCAGTTATCTCTTGGGACTATTCCTAACAGTAAAAACAAAATATATTTACAAGGTCAAGAAAAGACCATCAACAATAGACTAGCAAAACAACTAGTAACTCACATCAAGCGTGGGTAAACAACTCACCCACAACATTGGGAGGATAAACATGAGAGACTGTAGAGTGATTCTTCTTCGGCTGACATACAACTATCTAGGCAATACTTTCAGAAGGGTCCCATCACAAAGGGATGGTGGTGGGACCCTCAGAGAGATAAAAACACCATGAATAGGAAGAAAGTGCTGACAATGTTGAACCTCAACAACCATAGCCTGGAGCATATGAGGAGCAGTAACAGGTGGAGAAGAGTTCATGCCGCTAGAGGGGATTGAATCAACAAGAAGAGGTGGAGACATATCCACTAGGATGGAGGAGGTCAGAACAAAAGGAGCATCACCTAGGGGGGAGACATCATTAGCTTGAAGAGTCATTAGAGGATGAGTTGGAGGTTAGGACAGTCAAATGATTATCATTTGCATCCTTCTACCATGTGGCAACACCTTTACGATGTGAAAGAGAACAATCTGTGGCCAGATGACTAGTAGAGAATCACAACCTACATCTAAAGGGGAGGCTCTCAAAATCCAACAATTGGGTCCATGGTTCATCCCTGACCATGAGAACCGGATGTAGAGGTATCAATGTCACCATAATGCGAGTGAATGTAGATCGGCTCACCACAGCCATAGCCTCATCCACCTTTAAAAAACAACCAATAGAGTTTCCTATGGCCTCAAAGCAAGAATTCTCCAAAAAATGAAGGGGAAGATTTAGGAGGTGAACCCGCACTGGACGCATGTTGAGCCGTTCATTAAGAGGGTTAAAGGTGACTGTCCAGGGTTTGGCCGAGAGAGTGATTCCCCCAAAACCACAATTTTCTCAAAATCAAATCATGTTCTTCCTCAGAAGTAAAAGCAGCAATAAAAACCCTTTTGCACAAGGAAAGAGATTGATGTTACCAAAACTACTGATCTCCAAGACTCAGTGACCCAACAATGTAGATCCAGAAGGGATGTCCAGAAACTAGCAAATCTACAAACCAACCCACAACATTGCTAGAAATCCACATTTTCCACCACATTAGGGCCAAAAGCCACCACAGGGGAGGTCTTGGCACTACCAATGGGATGAGCTTTCCCCTTCGAGGGAGCAGATTTGGTAGTCCAAGAATAACTCTTTCCACTAGCAAAAAGAATAGGGGGGAACCCCAACCTTTGTAGGAGTGGAGACCCCACCTCCACCAGAACCAATAATATCTGAACACCCCATAAGCAGAAACGTCACAGGCCCACCAACTACAGAGGGCCCAGTCGATGTCTCGTCCAAAGCCCCTAGCCTAGGAGTGACCGAAACCTGCAGGGAAGACAACAAAGGTCAGGGAAATTTAAAAAATGTTCGCCAAGCATGAAGTGGCTCTAGCTGACGCTGTAGACTCAAACGACTCCATCCTAAGTTGGTGGAATTATCTCACTTGTTATGATAATTGTCTTGTGTTTAATTTTGGGCTTGAAGGGACAAAAATATGACTCCATAGAGTCTCAAGAGTCCTTAAATGTTCACAGGCATGACCCCTTAACTATCTTTAATTAAATCTACATTTAAAGTATTGTCTATTGATTAAACCATCACTTCAAAAATTGCTAAATATTTGCTTCTAGCTCTTCATGTGGAGATTATCAAACCTTATAAATTCATCAAAATCATTATTGCTATGTGCAATGAAATCATGAGCTTTGTCTAAACCCTAGGCATATGAGTGAGGGGAAACATAAATGAAATATTAGGAGAAAACAATGTTATAGAGATAAGCATTTTCTTGAAAAAGATTGGAGAGACCACATAAGGCAACATGACAATTGCGAGCAATAGTTTGTGACAATAGAGATGAGGGGGTTGGATATAGAATTATGAATTTCCAAACCCTAGATGGCTTCCAAATGCATGCTAATAGAATGAAGGGTATTATCATGAAAAAGGACAACAAGCTCAAGAGATGACGTTAATATAAAATAATAGTAAAAGAAAAAGGACAATCATGCATGAAAAGATAGAAAGATGCTTACGATAGTCTAAGGACAACTTATAGGACTAAGACCATTCATCCAAGTGGATGATCATTCAACCAAAGGCATGTACGCTAAGTACTAGAAGAAAAGATTATAGTCCAAGATGGACAAGTAAAGAAGAGGACAACATACATCATAGAAGAAGGCAATGATGAAAATCAAGTAGAATGGCAAGGGATAATGTGTGAGAGTTGAGATGAAATGCCAAAGCGAAAATTTCACATGATGCCAAGATGAAATGCAACAAGTAGATAACTTTACGGTAGTGATTGAAGAAAAGTAGTGATAGTCAACAAAGAAGATCATAAGGAATACCAAGTAGAGTGAGAAAGTGAAAAAATTGTTGGCAGTTTTGTCATTGATGACTAAGTGTTGTCATTGATGTCAACCCTCCACTTGTATGATTTCTTTGATAATATGTGTAAAGGAGAAAATGAGGTTAATGGAATAAGAGTGTTTTGATACTCAAATCACTTATAACCTTTACATTTAATGTTTAGAGTGGAGGGATAAATAAGATATTCCCTTTTATTCTCAAATGCACAAAGGAAGGATCCAAATTGATCAACCCAAAAAGGATCAATGCATAAATGAATCAATCTATTGGAAATAAGAATAAAGAAGGAGATCCTAGGTTTCCCTCTTAAAATGTGTTTTGAAATGAATGTAAGTGTGTGATAGATTTAGAATGCTTAAGGATTTGAATTAAAATGGAAAGGAGAAATGCACTAACCTTGAAATATTATAGATCAAAGAATGTTGTTTTCTGAGGTCTATACTCAATTTCTGGAAAAACTAAAGTATGATTCAGAAAGGAGACGCAGAGATGAACAAAACCCAGAAATCATTTTCTGTTCCGATGTCGTCTTATGAAAAAGGTCGACCTTGACCCACAAATGTCAACCCTAACCCAAAAATGTCAACCCTGACCTAGGTCAGGGGTGAGGTCGACCTTGACCTAGGTCAGGGGTGAGGTCAACCTTGATCCAATAATGTTGACCTTGACTTGCACAGGTCTGACAAAAAATTTGTTCGCGGATCCCAAAATTTTGCCGAAAAGGGTATCCAGATCCGGGTTCAAATCCATAGTCCCGAACCTGTACCTGCAAGAAAAAGAGGATTGTTTGTTGGGGGGGAGGGGTTTGCCTTAGTCAAACCCTGATTTAGGAATCAACCCTTGAAATCAATAATTGAAACAAGAATGCTAGCAAGTAGTAGAATTGAATCTAACAATGAAGCTATGATATTGAATAGATATGCAATTGTGATACAAATGTAAGCAAGTATGTAAGTATGAAAGATTGAAATTTAGAAACCATAAACCTTCATGATTGTATGCTTGGAATCCACCTTGAAGAAGTAATTAAAGATTCTTGAGGATGCACAAGGGATCTTGAAGGAAGATCACACCATCATGATGGCTAGATCTAGGGCTTGAATGATAAATCTTGAATGCTTGAACCAAATCCCTTCAAAGGCTTGAAAGCTTGAATCCTTGATTTTCAATGGAGAAATTCAATGCTTGAGAGGAAGACTTGAACACCTTGAAAGCTTGGAAACATGTAGAACAATGGATGCTTGAATCTTTTGCTTCTTGAAAAAATCTTGGTTAGAGCTTTTTGCACTTGGAAGACTTAGAGAAAATGAGAGAGAAAGGCTTCCTTTTATATGAAACTAGGGCACAATCTTCTAAGGAGGCTGACATAGGAGAATTAAATTTCAATTAGACCCATTCCCCTAGAAGAGGACCTATTTTAAATATAATTTAAGATTTACCGCTTCGGAACCCCAAAACAGCCAACCTGGAAGCGGGAAATGAATTTTGGATGACCTCCAACAACCGATAGATTTCCAAATTTGAAAGGGGGACCCAGGTCAAGGTTGAGGTCAACCTTGACTTAGGTCAAGGTTGAGGTCGACCCTAACCTAGGTCAAGGTTTAGGTCGACCTTGACCCAGGGGGTCAGAACCCCTGGAAAAAGTGCCAGGTGGGATAGAAGGTGCCCGGAGAGGCCCAATCAGGGTCCTAAATAGGCACAGAAGTAGGAGATGATGCTGAAAGGAGGGGACAGTATGATAGTGGTAAAAAATATCCCCTAAGGAGGGCTAAACTTTCTTAACATGGAAGTGCTTCCATTTTAAGATGATACATTAAGCCCCCACTTTAGCGAAAGTATGGAAATCGAACATGCTTTCGGTAAAGTTAGAAGAAAGACTCTGGTGGATCACAAGGTATAACATCACTAAGTCAAGGACATAAGTCCTTAGACCAAGGATTCTAATTCAACATACATACATAAAGATATGAGAGTAAAGAGCAATCAATCATATAAAACGTACATGATTACATAAGTAAGACAAGAACAACACCATAGATAACATAGCTTCATGATCTAATCCTACTAGCATGAAAGTGAAAGAGAGAAAAGAGAAAGTGATTACCTTGCCTAGTAAGATGCCCACCTTACTATGAATCACCAAGGGGGGAGAGCCCAAACAGGTTCACCCATAAATTGTGCGTGTAATTGTAAATGCGTCTTCTGACGGCTTTTGAAAATATCCATAGATCCACATTCTTGTATCACTATGGAATATAAAATGCGTGTCCATTTAGGATTTAGCAACTTATGTGCGTTACCTTTCGAGGATTTAACATATCGTAAAAGTAAAAAGGGTGTGTATCTCTTCAGGATTTAGCAACTGATGTGCGTTACCTTCCAAGGATTTAGCAAAAAATAAAAAGTAAAAGTGCATATCTCTTCAGGATTTAGCAACTTATGTGCATTACCTTCCAAGGATTTAGGAAAAAATAAAAAGTAAAAGTGCGTATCTCTTCAGGATTTAGCAACTTGTGTGCGTTACCTTCCAAGGATTTAGCATGCTGCAAAATGTAAATTAATGTAAACTATAGTACAAGGGAGACCCTATATATGCCCCCCTCCTTATCATGGCTACCCACTAGGCAGGATAAGGAAGAGAAAAGAGAATACCTACTTCACAAGGTAAGGAGATAGCCAACTTAACAACAATGTATGCCATATTCTTAGTGAGGAGCCTTGACCCTTACATCCAAGAACATAGATAATCGTGAAATGAATATGTCACTTATGGAAAAAGGATCCTCAAGAGGGAAGAGATCTCATCAGCAAGACCCTCACCATAGAGGAGTGCCTAGGATAAAATTTCATCTTCTAAAGAAAAGAGGGACCAAAGATTCAACCATCAAGCCCCCTGCAATCAAGAGGATGAGGAATCTTCGGATGAAGGAATCAAACTCTAACCCAAAGAAAGAGCAAGAGTTTATCAAAAACATAGTTTGCAAAGTAAAGAAGAGGTGATGACCTAGGACAATCACCTCTCGTATAAGAGGGTATCCATAGTCAAAACATACATCTTTATAAGGAATTAATGTTATATGATAAAAAAATGCCACTATGCTAAGGAAAGTAGATCCTTAGATAGAGGAAGAAGGAAAATACCTTGCCCCCTAGGTGTGAAGGCAAGGGATATATCAATTTATATCAAGAGATGTTGTTGTAGAAAAGAGATATCATGCAAGGAGTGAAAAAGTAACCCTTTCAAGGGATAACACACTATTCAGTTTCCAAGGTGAGAGATTTATCAACCATGGAAACTCAATGTCAAACAACGAAATAGGTTATAATCAAAGACATAGATCCTCAATGCAAACCAAAATTTTCATGTATGATTAGATATCACATAATAGATAAATACTGCTTAACCAAGGGAAAAGTGAATCTTGGAAAGACAGAAAAGAAGGAGATGACATCCTTGCCCCCCAAGTGTAGGGAAAAGGATGAAAGGGACCTATTATATCGCTCACAATACTATGCAAGACAAGAGCCCCCAAAGATTAGGCTAACATTGTTTACATAATATAGAGTTCCATAATAGGAACATAAATATTATTTAGAGAAAATAGTATTGAAATATAACTCATTGCCACATGATATATAAATATTTTACTATCAATGAGCTGCCTAATATTATAATGTAAAGTTTGATATTCATTAGAGTGGTCATGAAATCTATTATAGAAAAAAAAAGGAAGAATATTTAAGTATAAACTACATTTCTTTTTGTGTTTAGGTCTAATAATTATCTTAGCACGAAGGAGTTTAGGTAGAACAACCTCTTGGTCAAATTCCTTGATAGGGTCATCATGTTTTGAAATGTTATTTGAGATGTTGGTAACATTGATGTGTTGTTGAGGATTAAATCCCACTCCATAATAATTCTCATGCCCCCCATTGTGTAAGGGAATTTTAATTCCATGTTTATGCTGAGTACATCCTTGAGTATGGAATCCTTGTTTAACTAGTAAATGATAACCAGGACCATAACAAGAAGCCATATCAAAAGGAGTCAATGGAACTTCGGTAGTCACTATGTCATCATTAGTATGTTTGATAGAT
>MU227243.1:1404474-1415764 GCA_018584345.1 Thuja plicata
TGGATGCTTGAATCTTTTGCTTCTTGACAAAATCTTGGTTAGAGCTTTTTGCACTTGGAAGACTTAGAGAAAATGAGAGAGAAAGGCTTCCTTTTATATGAAACTAGGGCACAATCTTCTAAGGAGGTTGACATAGGAGAATTAAATTTCAATTAGACCCATGCCCCTAGAAGAGGACCTATTTTAAATATAATTTAAGATTTACCGCTCGGAACCCCAAAACAACCGACCTGGAAGCGGGAAATGAATTTTGGATGACCTCCGACAACCGACAGATTTTCAAATTTGAAAGGGGGACCCAGGTCAAGGTTGAGGTTGACCCTGACCTAGGTCAAGGTCAAGGTTGACCTTGACCCAGCGGGTCAGAACCCCTGGAAAAAGTGCCAGGTGGGATAGAAGGTGCCCGGAGAGGCCCAATCAGGGTCCTAAATAGGCACAAAAGTAGGAGATGATGCTGAAAGGAGGGGACAGTATGATGGTGGTAAAAAAAATCCCCTAAGGAGGGCTAAACATTCTTAACATGGAAGTGCTTCCATTTTAAGACGATACAATATGTTATGGTTATTGGATGGTGCATAATGATATCTTAGGTATTGACATCATGGGTTAAGATGATTATGTAGATGGTTGATGTTCTTGCCACATAATGTGCATATGATGGTTACAAATTTTGGCGTCATTATTATTGAAGTTGATGTAACCAAATTATAATCATTAACATGATCATAAGAGAGAAAATAAATACAAAAGATACCAAAGATCAAAGTCATTTGTTCTTCCTTATTTCCCAAACTATTTTGCCCCTATAATGAGAGGAAAATCATAAATTTAATGACAATTTGGAAATTACCTTTTTGGCATATTTTAACAAAATCCATTTTTGCCATTTTTAGTAATTTCTATATCTATCCGACTGACTATGAAAATTTCCAATTATTGAGAGTTAACTCGATGACACTATCCGTCAACGTGCTAAGCAACAACATGCATAATAAAAAAGATACTTATAAAACAAAAATTAGATGATCCCCCAAAAAAGTAAAAGCTGATTTTGAGGCCTTATATGATGGAATTAGGCCCTAGAAATGTGTCGAGATTTGGTCCAATCAAATAGGTTCATTGACATATTTGAGCTCTTAAAAACACCTCACCCCATAAGTTTTCAACCCAATTGGACAACCGAGTCAAAAGTTGACTATCAAAATTCCCTACATCATTCTCTGTTTGAAAAGAACGTAGCTCCAACAAGTTCCTGTCCTCAAATTGTTTCCATTTAGAGTGATCCAGCTTCTTCAATTTGTTGGAAAGAGACATTTATATGGAGGAGTTGTATGTTTTCATTGATGATAAACTATTCTATTGACAACTTGCTATCATGAGATGATACCAAAGGATAGACTAAAGATTTCTCTAAGTAGGGAGTAGCAGACCCACTGTACAAGTTTTACTATATGAATCGGTAGTATATGATCGAGTTTTGCAGTGCAAACCTAGGAGGAGATTCAGAGAGGTATTATGTACTTTGTTCTATGATCGCAACAATTGATATTATCATTTGGTTAAGTTACAACTTTTTGAGTATCGGTATAAAAAGTACATGTTGGTGTTTGAAATGATTTTATGCTTAGAAAGCTACCAATATACCTAGAGATTGATCTTAAAGAATGGTTAATTCCAAGTATGGGAACTCTAAAGTAATTGGACCAACTATAGGGACAAGACTGCCCTCTACACTTTTGGTTCTGCAAGACCAATGCAGGTACACCTAATCTAGCTCAATATCTAAAAATTTGCAACTTCCTCTGGATTTAGACCAACAGAAAATGATAATGACAATACTGAATGAAAACCACTCACACACTAATTCTCAGTTATTATGAAGAACATACAACAAAATAACAATGAAACTTTAAAGGATTTCTGAGTTATCTTTATAATTGAAGAATCTAGTCAAACCCAACCAAACATGTATCAAAGTAGAACCTATTTATCTCAGACCAGTGCCTTATCCATTGGGAAATATCCTTTAGGCAGATATAGAAACACAAAAATCAACTATTGTCAGAGATTCCAAGGCATAAATACAACTATCCCAAACCCATACTACTTATAAAATCCTGGTGCTTATCAAAATAAATTTATGTTTTATTTAGAACATCATTTAATTTGATCCTAGATCAAAACTCAGAAATAACAACACATACAAAGATAAAATCTATGCAAATGAATTAGAAAATTCAAAATTCATGAGATGAACACCAAAGCAGAGACTGAACTCTTGATATTTGTATTAAGTGTGAAGAATCATATTTCTGTATACAAATTGCAATCATATATATACCAATTCAATAATAAGCTACAAACCTTCAACTTTATTTCTACTTATGACACTTATCTAATACATCTTCTATATTCCTTGACTGAAAACTTTACATATGCGTACAGGACTCAACTTTCCAGCCCTTTTCCAATGATATTGAGAATCCTTTTATAGAGGAGGATTGCAACAAGCTACGGATCAATTGGACAAAGGAGAAAGTATATGACTCATATAAATGAAAAACATACAAGAGAAGTGATAACCACTTTGTTACAAGATTCTTCCCAGTATTTTTTCATCTGATTGCATGGTCCTTGCAACTACTTCAAACTTGTTCTGAGCCTGCCATATGGAATTTTTTTTCCTTTGTCTCCTGATGTAAAGATCTTTTGTATCCGCAGTCCATTTCAAAATGCTGGGGGGACTACCATCTGTTGAAAATCACAAAATATCCCTTTCCTCTTAGTCACTTGCATTATATCTGTCCTTCCAAGATGTGAACACCTCATCATTTGGCCAAGGGAAGTTAATGACTTCATCTTTCTTTTTGCTCAGTTCATCCCATTATGTCTTTATTTTTTCAACTTCCTTTTTCCAAAACCCAAAGAATGATCTAGCCTTTTCAATTAACTCCATATTCTAAACAAATAAAAGTGCGCTTTCCAAGTTAATGATACTGTTAGTTCTTATTGACAACTCTTCACCCATCTTCCTCAACCATCTGGCTTCCCTTTTTAGTTTGCCACCTTTTCTGAAGAGGCTAGGGAATATCTCAAAACGGGCCTTTGAGTACTCTTTCCTTAAAGTCTAGGCCTTTTTCTGAATGATACTTCTTTTTATGTCTAAATATAACAAATCCTTGAGGAGTTTGTAAGTGCCTTTTAATATATCATCAACATTCTCTTCCTTTTTCGATAAAGAGTAAAATAATTTCAACTCATTTTTTCTTCCTTTCCACTCTTGCACAATCTTCTCCAACCTAGCCTTATCTTCTTCAAAAGGATCTAAAATAATCATGATATTTTTCCCATTCAAATAGATGGAAGGAGGCTCTATATTATTAGCAAAATGCATTATTGTACCTCTTATTTTTTCCTCATACCTTTGTTGCACCACAGATTGCGCAACCTGAAACTTTGAGCTTTCATCTTCCCAACTTCCTCTTACTTCTTCCAATCTTTTCCTTTCTGCTACCAATTTATCTTTTTCATAATTGAGCTCTGCCTCTAATATGGAACTGGATGGCATAGGGGAAGGAGGAAACTCAATAATGAGACTAGAAGAGGATGGCTGCGAAGGCTCTTGAGAAATCATCCTTTGAGGAGATGTCTGGATTGATTGTTGTCCTCCCAACTGAGCAATTATTCTATCCTTCTAAATGGATTCTTTCTTCGGGTCATTGTAAGCTTTAAGGATCATTTCCATCTTAATCCTCATACTTTTATTTTCTTTAGCATGTTTCTCTGCTACCTTCAAGTTAAATTTTGCATATTCTATCACTATGCCTACTGCTTCCACCACTATGGTTTCTGCAACCCTTCTTACCATCAAACTACCTGAATAATCAACCTGAGCAATTTCATTCTCTTTCCTGCTTTCTTTCCTCTTTAATGAACATGTAACCAAAGCAACATGACCATCACTGAATTTGACCCCTTTGATGGTTTGTTGAGGTTCTTCTAAGGTAGCATGTATAGTTTTTGTTTCCTTTTTGATAGAATCAAAAACAACTACGTCTGCAATGTCCCATTCTGGTAGAAGGAGGACTCTTTCCTTCCTAACCAGTGCTCTACCTTCTTTAGGGGTAATCTTCTCAAACTTGTCCAACATTTCTTGTTTCAATTCTGCCTCAATTTCATTTACATCTCTATTAGGCTGGTCTTCCTATTTCTTTTGGCACTTCTCCTTGAACTCATTAATATGAGTCTTCCATAGAAACTGAACAAATGCTCTAGCCTTCACAAAATTATCATCTGATAAAAATTCATCACTGGCTTGTTTTGTAATGGGGTCTAATTCCTTCCCAACAAAATATGCAACTGTTAGATCCATCTCTACATGTTTGTGGGCCTCATGCATCCCCTCTTGCATTTCTTGAGGTGTCACAAAAATATGTCCCATGTTTCCCATTTGTAGCAATTGTTTTGCTGCCGCTTTCTCATCCATGTGTAAAGGAGATATAGAAGGGGAGTACACATTTTCCAATTGCTTCCCTTCTTCCTCTGTTCTTTGCCTCTTAGGGGATGACACTAATCCTGAATCTATACTCATTGTCCTCTTCCCTCTTGAGGTAGAAACCTCCTTATCATGTGTCTTTCATCTTGGCCTCTATGGGATGTCTCCCTCTTTTGCATCACCATGCTATATCCCTAGTTCTTATGCAAAACATACTTCCCTGGTGGGATGACCTTAGCATGTGTAGAGCTTCTTAGGATAGCTTTAGCCCTTTCTGGTTCTGCCTTCATTACATCCTCTTTCTTTTGATTTAATGTTTGCATAAAATCTTCAAAGAGTGTCGTCAGTGAATCAATCTTCTTCTCCCAAGGTTGAAAATCCTTCAAAGGATCATATCCTTTATCAAAAAATTGCACAAAGTCTAGGGTCTTCTTATAGACCAACCATTTTTCTTTCTTGATTTCCTATTCTTGCAGATTGAATTAATTTCTAATAATGTCCTTAGGAAAATTGAACTGGTGATCCAGTGCCATGCATCTTGTCCTCTTTCTAAACATATCACTTATGAATGCCTCAGGCTCAACACATCTTATTACTGTGGTTGTCAGATGATAAGGCTCAAAATATTTATGCAAATGTACCCAACCCCCTTTAGTGATAAAAAACTGGTGTACACTTGTAATCGTTGGAAAAACAACACCTTTTCCCTTTCCTGTTAAAGCCTCCTCTTGCAGTCTACCAATTTGCCTGATTATCTTAGCAATGCCCATTTTAAGAGGGACTTGATATGAGAGTACGTACGGGGTGCCTCTGAAACCATACACTTTGAAAAATGTTAAAATAGGGTACAAAATAACATCACCCCAATTATGCACTATCTTAATACTTTGAGCAAATTTCTTTGGTCTTAAGAGATTTAACAAAGCTTTAGGGATCCTAGTATTTTGAGAAAATAATAAGGCTCTAAGCCTAGAAGAAAAATATTTGTCAAATGTGATGTATCTGGCCTCTTTCGTACCCATGATAAATTTGTGCTCCACAGTTGGACGGGCATTTCTTCACCATCTTTGAGTCTCATCAAATCCATCTCTTTCTCAAAATAATCAACACCCTTGAACAAGAACATATGCATTAACATAGAATACCAGCCAAATGGCTTAGCTACCTTCACATTTCTAATGCCTATCAAACCATGGTGGATTAAATCAACAACATAAGAAAAAAAATAAAAAATAAGGGCTGGATGTGGATGGAGAATCTACACCATCATGAACATATAATGAATAGGCATCTCATTTTCTTCATCATCCCCAAAAATCTGACTCAAAGCACTGTATACTCCTCTGGTCTTTATATTGAAATAATCCAACTTGATTGGTTCTGGTGTATTAGGTCCTACAACAACCAAACCTCCAATCTTGTTACAGAACTCTCATAGAGGTCCATTTTTAAGGTAATTCCTTTGAGCATTGTAAACCTCCTTGAATGAATCAAAATCAATTTTTATCCAATTGAACATAGGGTTCATTTTATTGGAAAAACTCTCACAGTTCTTCAGCTGTGATGCTTATCAACACATTTCCATTTATATCTCTCACAACCCTAGCCACATTATCATATCTTTATGCCACTTGAATTAATAAATTAATGGCCATGAAGACTCCCGGGACTACCAATTTCCCCACATCAAATTGCCAGATGTTGCTATTGGGTGCAAAAGCATTTTGGTGACTGGAAGCTTACCGGTGAGGCCAATGTCTGCATCTCTAACCCATTTACCCTTGCACTACAAACTCTCCCCAATTTTCAAACAAGGGTGTTTTTGTACCAATTCCTTAATCTTGGTAGAATCATTTGTGGATCTAACTAATTGTTACAAAATATCCTCACAGACATTCGTTTCCTGATAATCTATTTTTCCCATGAGTTCTCTTCGGGGTGCCATCTCTAAATTAGCGTCTTTCAATCAGAAAACCTTAGTTTCACACACAGATCCAATTTAATTTACAATACAAAAGCCCTACTACAATTTAAATTCACAATGCTCAGGAGTGGAGTCATAGGATAACTTACCCGTTCTGCAAATGTCAGAAAACAGAAAGAAAATGCTGCAGCTCTTCTTTTCTTCAATCACTTCACCAATTATGGCGTTTGAAAAATCAAGTGGACAATCTCATATACAATCTCATCAACACTTAGCATTAAATTTCAACTGAGAAGACCACATGTTCCTCCATTACTTTCGCATTATTTGAAACTTCGTGGCCCAACAGTTTAGTAGACTTACTTTAATAGAGAAACCAATTTTAAAATATGACCGTAGATCTCAGAAATATCTTATCAAATCATGCAGCCAACAACAGTTGGTGAAGACTACAATCAACATGGACATGTGTCCATTAGGTGCAATGCCTTGAATACTATCGTTCCATCATTTTTTCCTTGAGGCAAAGCGCTAGCCATCGGATTAAGATCAACTTACAACTTCTTTAACTTTCTTTAGAACCCGGGGCCCATGATCTCAACAATGTTACGTGTAATCTAGGCACAATGCCTGGAAGGTTAATTTATTCACATCTCTTCCTTAAGGATTCATGCTGACCGTTAGATCCTTTTAAAACTGAGAGCCTTTTATCTTTCTTTACTTTCATCCGGGTCCCATCATCTATCCATGTGTCACATTGGCGCAATGCCTCAAACACTAATTGACGATCATCTCTTCTTTAAGGCTTTATGCCAATTGTTAGATCAACACCAACTTGACTGCACATTAATTTTACCCTTGGCTTTGTAACTACACGTCTCACAAACTCGTGAAGGACACATGGCCGCTAGGCGCAATGCCTCAAAGGTTATCTTTCATACATCTTTATAAGGAAAAGTGCTGACCATTAGATTTGATTTAACCTGACCATAACTTATCTGATTACCATTTTATAAACCTCCAGTCCCACCTCTCAGATTGGACACATGTCATACAGGTGCAATGCTTTAATGACTAAACGCCCTACATCTTTGGCTTTAGGAAATGCCCCAATCACACGATTAGATTTAATAAGAATGTTTTTTACCTTATTGTTAGCGCTGAAATCGATCCACCTCGTACACGTGGTGCAAAGGCGCAATGCCTTAGTGATTAATCTGACTGCATCTCTTCTTTAAGGCTTTATGCTCACCGTTGGATGAAATTTAACTTGTCTGCACATTACCTTTACTTTAACTTTAGATCCGGCCTACCACTTTCCATGTCATGCCCCAAAATTTGGGCACTAAAACCTTAATCTAATGAATATAAATTTCCATTGAAACATGTTATATTAAGTATATGAGATGAAATATTTTCTACACCTTTGCAAATTTAAAAAATTAACTTAATTGAAAGTTTATTATATATTTGCAACAACATATAAAGTTATAATCCTTAAGATTTTATTTTCATATATATTTATTTAAGACATCCATAAACATATTTTGATAACAATTATTTCAATTAAGGATCCAAATACTCATCTCATTAATATAACAATACATACTCTGATTTCAAAATACAAGAAGATTACATTTTCCAAAACCTTTCAAATTTTGCAAGGAAGAAGCTTGAAAAGAAATAGACTTTGAGGTAGAAATTACATCCAAGACACCAAGACATTGAATATACTTTCTGAAGCTTTCTCTGAACCTGCAAGAACATCAAGGTTGACCATGGAGGCTCACCTCCCAACCTAGGCCTTTGCAAGGCCACCCCCGAGCTAGGGGATCTAGAACTAAACCAGGATACATACACACATAACAACCATGAATATGAAAAAAGGAAAACAA
Source organism: Thuja plicata (assembly GCA_018584345.1). Lineage (NCBI taxonomy): Eukaryota > Viridiplantae > Streptophyta > Pinopsida > Cupressales > Cupressaceae > Thuja > Thuja plicata. The sequence goes on from MU227243.1 coordinate 1,412,789, forward strand.
GAAAATACCCAACACCCAAGGATATACGTAGGTCTCCAAAAGACCTAAAAAAAAGGGGTGAAAGTGTTGAAGACAATTATTCAATTGTATATTGTCATTGATGTTACACAAATGTAATCATTTCCCGTATTAACTGAGCTTTGTTGGTTAATGAAGGAAGTTCTATATTAACCGAGTTCACTCGGGCAATACAGTAAGTTTGGTTTTAGCTGAGTATCGTCTGGACATCGAAAGATTATAGTGTCAACCGAGTTATGCATTCAGTGTCAGCTGACTAACAACAGTTTACACTTTATGTTTAATTGGTTAATTGTAGCCGACAGACTTAAGTTTTATTGTTTATTTGGAAGGGTATTTAACCCGAATTGACAAGGCCTATCATATATATACAAGTTCAAGTTTGGATTGAATGTGTGAAGTAGAGTTTTTTTTGATATGAAGAATGAAGGCGAAGTAAGAGGGAATTATGATTAAGGACAAAATATCCAGACCAAGATGCAAAAGAATATTTGATCAGTAAGGATCCAGTTAAAGCCAGAACAAAGATCTGAATCTGCAAATTTAGTTGCTTCCTCAATCAGATTACTCTCTAACAATTGTAGCAGTGATCCAAATCTATTGACAAAGTAGACTTAATAGTATTTCATAAATCCTCTCACAAGGTGGCATTTCTATATTGAAGTGTTTTAAGACCTCTAACAAGGCCACTCTTAACAGGAGGATTAAATCTTCTAACAAGGTCACACCTTACAACATGTTTTGTAACCTTTAACAGGGTTGGCTCCTAACAAGGCTCACTTCAGAAGAGTAAAAAATAGTAACTAGTTGCAATTGGTGGTTTTCCCAAATTGGGTTTCCACGGTAAATCTTGGTGTCATCTGTGTACATATTATTTACTTTATGCTTTATGTTTATGCACTTAATCACTAAAGGTTAAACACATTTAATATCTTAAGATTGCTTGTTAACCGAGTTGTTGGTACTCCTAAATTTGGAACAAATTTGGAGTGACCATGTTAAATTTTTCAGACAAGCAAAAGTGAATACCCTTGAAATTTTGTGTGAGAAGACTCAGTGCCAGTGATTGAAAAAAGTGCTCAGATGATTTTCATAAGATACAAATTTGGAAGAAGCTTTAATGCCTTTCATTTGATGTATGCAGTGGGTCCCAGCTCCTGAGTTCCAATTCTGACATGTTTAGGGAGTAGTCATTTTGAGGGGGTCACCTAATTTTGCATTTTGCTAAATTATCAATTTGCTGTCCGGAGCCTACTTTGCTTCTGAGTATCTTACACCCTGTTGAGTTTCATAAGCTATCACTTTGGGAATGTGTTCCATGTATATCAAAGAACTTATGTTTTAGATCTCAGATCATTTCGAATCCGTTTGATAAGTTTTCATACTTCCCAAAGTTGGTTGTTCATGAACTGTCTGCATTTTTGTCTTGTCAAGAAATTTGAATAGCCCAGTTTGACATGTTATAACTTTTGACCAATTCACCCAATTGAGAAAATTCTATTTGCACTGAGTTCCAGTGGTCACACACTCCATATGTTCCAGTCTGCAGATCTTTATGAAATCAGATGATAAGTTTTCAAGAACCATTCTGACAGTGATTAATTCTGATTTCCTGTGTATTCAAGTACAAAATTACTAAGTGACCTACTTTGAGCTTTTGAAAGTCTATACCCGGGTGAAAATTTTGGATAATTGAAGGTTGACCTGCATTATAGACCTAGGAATAAACTCCTTTGAAGATTCCCAAGCCTTGACAAATCTGGTTGATCACTTTTCTTTGCCGATTCTGAACCCGATGTCTGCATATTTACTTTGTTAAAATTTAGGAAGTGTTAAAGTGCTATCTTTACAGATCGGTATCAGTTCAGAAGTTTCTTTTCAGAGGAAGACAACTGAGGGGTCATGTTCTACATATCACATTCAATCAAGCTCCAGAGGTTGGGTTTCTGGAAGATCTTTTTGATGACCCTATGAGTTTAGTTTCAAAGGCAGTTTGTTCAGTTTGCAGTGCGGAAAAGAGTTAAGTTTATGAAATGCCCTACTTTGCCAGTGAATAACTTTTGGCCGGTTGATTATTTTGACAAATTTATTTTTTCATTGTCTTGCAAAGCTGACATACCACTTCCAGTATGGATTTGAGCCCCCTGTTAATCCATTTGTCAGCCTTTTAAAATCAATTACGGCGAATAAAATCATTTTTTGACAGTATGTTCGCAGGAATAGAATAAAAATGGCATTTTCAAAGGTTAATATCTTTCGACTCAGGTACAGTCATGAGATGCCATTTTGGGGAATGATAGTTTATAGATCAGAGAATGTGCCTGTCAGAGGGAAAGGTCTGATCAAATCATTATGTCAGTTTTCAAAGACAGTTCCAAAGGCCAGTTGCTGTAGTTGTGATCAAACTGCGGAAGTGTCAAAATGATTATAAATGCCACCAGTTTGTTTTCAATCTTTGAAAATTAAGATATAGGAAAGAGGAAATAGTGCAGGAGGACTTTCAAATAGTACAAGGCAACAATTAATGTCATCCATCCGGTTAGCCTCTACTCAACATCCTGTCGGATTGCCCACCATGTCAGAATTTTACTTTAATGATCAGTTGCATTTGCATACGGATAGCATGCAATCACAAAGTCAGTGAACATTCTTAGTTTCTTTCTATTGTAAAGATGAATTTCAAGCTTGCACGGTGCATTTGGCTGGCAGTTTGAGGTTGTAAGTGTATTTAATACACATTGGAAACAAGGGCTTTCAAGAAGGTATCATGCCATTTGTGTAATGGACATATTTTTGAAGGGAAAACATTTTAAACTAAATAGATTGCAAAATCTGAATAAGATCTTGGGAGAGTTTCAAATATTGCAATTACAAATTACATTTGCAGAGATAAACATGTAAAATGCATTCCATATTTGAAGTCTGCACAGACAATGTTTTGGAGGGGCAGTTTTAATC
>MU227243.1:1418567-1434413 GCA_018584345.1 Thuja plicata
ATCCACCATTTGAGGTTTACTTGAAACATAGTGAACTATCTAGGTAATACCTGCCTGAGTATGTGGAGCTCAAAAACAAAGAAGGATATTATTCAATCCTTAGCAATTAGCCTTTCTCTTGTCAAAAGGGAGTTTTCATTCAAGTATAATCAGTATACTGTCATTTTAAGGTTGTGATACAAGAAAAAAGTGCTAACAAATTGGCGACTCTGCTAGGGATCATTGAGATCATAAATCATATCTAAGGATCTTCCTAGAGTCTGGTTAAGAGGGACACTCATAGAGTCATATTCTACAAAAGACATATTCCTCAAGTTTTACAAAGTAAGTGAAGTATGTCCATTTGTTGCTGCAAAGTGTCTAAAAGTTGCAAGTTTCTCCAAGATAGTATCAAAGAATCTCACTAATAGTGAGTGGCGACTCTGAGCTCTAATTTGCACCAGTGTGCATGTGAAAGAAAGATTACAAAGAAGGTGAGCTTGCAACGACAGTGATAGTGGATGTTTTACAAGTTTTGATGCTGATTTAAAGGTGTCTTCAAAGCACACATGATTTGCAACAGCTCAAAAACATCCAGGTATTTTTAGAAGTTTTAATAGTTTTCCTTATCAAATGATTACAGCACCGAAGAAAAAAGGAATCAGTTTAAAAAAGAGGTTTACCTGTTTCAATTTTTACTTGCATCTATGCAAAATTTGAAGGAAATATGTAAGAGTGGCAGTTTGTAATATTTTTAACTGCTGAGATGTCACTATCTTTTAATTGGAGGGGTGGTAATTTGTACAGGGCAATTAGTTTTGTGGATATCCCTGGATATCTGAATCATATCCCATCAACCGTTAAGGAGTATGTGCCAAGGTTTACTGGTTTTGGAGAACAATCAGCTGAGGATCATTTAGAAAATTTTGCAGATTTGATTGATGATCATGACATAACACATGAGGATGTACTAATGAATTTATTTGCAATATCTCTAGTCGATAAGGCTAGGGAGTGGTTTAAGGATTTACCTCATGATTCAATAGGATCTATGGCTGCAATGAAAAAATGTTTTTTTGAACAATATGGTAGCACAAATGACAATAGTGTTTCCTATGCTATATCCTATGTTGAAGAATCTATGTCATATTCAGATCAGGATATAGAGGATCTTGAGGAGGAACTTATCAAGAAACTATCGGCCATCCAAAAGCAAATGAAAAAAGAAGAGGCCAATAGAAAAGCTCAAATCATGATTGACCAATTAAAATTGGAATTGCTGAACCAAATAGCAATAAGTGATGATGAATCTACTGATTTTGAGTCTAAGATTGTTGAAGAATTTGATGATAAATCTGACAGTGAATCTGAATTTAATGATATTCAAAGTGATGAAGATGAATATATACTTAGGGATGATGAATAATCTACTGCTGGTGAAGATATTGCTGACATTGATATTGAAAATAAGTTTTATGAATAGCAAGAAGAAGAAAAGGATATATGCAGCCAGCAAGATAACAGTTATGATGGAGACATAAGTGTTTGTAGTGAGGTCATTACACAAGAAGATATGATTTCAGAGGTTTCACTACAAGACTCCAACAATGAAGAAATTTGCAGCATCATGCAAGAAGACAGTAAAGAGATGACTGAAGAAGATGATTGTTGTTCCCTTCACAGTGAACAAATTGCAGAGATTTTATCTTTTGAGTATCTCAGATATTGAGGAAATAGAACCTTTGAACTTTCATGTCCAGCACATATTGATTTTGATAGCGAAAATGAATCACAACATTCTGATTTTGACATATGTGATACTATTTCTTCTCGCACTCCTTCTTCATTCAGCTATAATAAAATTCAGTTTGATTTATCAGATGATGAGGTTTTCAGTGTGGTTTCAGATTTAGTGGATGCGGAAAATCTAAATATGAAGTTGAGTACTGATTTAGAAAACAGTGTGGATTGTGAATATTGTCTAGATTTTAAATCTACCTTTGAACTATTAGATGATGGTCAATCAGTGGCTCAAGTTTCAAAAGAAGAAATTCAATGTATCAGTATTTTCCCTCCCACCCACCACTTTTCTTTGAGCTTGTTTAATGATGATAAGCTGCACGATCCTCCTATTTTTGATGTTGAGATTGTTGCTCCATATCCTAAGATGATTTATCATGTTATTTTTGATGAGTGTCCTAAGTTTGATGATCATTTCTAAATGATGAGGCCTTTGAAATTTTGCATAAAGATCAAGGTATGTTTTCTTTTGAGATGAAAATGATGGATGTGAAGGAAATTAATGATGCTTGCCCAAGCGGTATCACAGATATTGAATGTCCCCCCTTTTCGTTGAATGGAGAATTTTTAAGTTGTGGTTTACAGCTGAAAGATGATAAATGTCACAGATATCAAAGTATGTTTTTATTTGATGAATGTGACACATATATGCCACAATTTCTTTATGATGAAAATATGCCTAATGTTTGTGGAAGATCATATCAAGAATATGCAGATTTGTTTTCATACGATAATTTGATACAAGATAACAGTGGATTGGATCAGACAGTTAAGAGTGGCAATGTTATTATACTTTTGAAACATGGGGCAGGGAGCTTTGTGTTTGACAGAGGTAAGAATTAATCTCAATTTTGGGGCTTTGGGCCTCTTGTAGATAATATACATATTGTACAGTTTCTTTCCCTTTTAGTTGTGTGTTTTATCCCAGTTAGAGGTTTTCCCCATTTTTGAGAAGAGAGAAAAGTTTTGAGAGGTGAAAGTTGAGATAAGAGGAGAAAGAGAAAAGATAAATTCTGATATTGAAGTTTTTTGGGGTGGTCTGCTATGGGTGGTGATGCAGTAAAGAAAGTAGTACATCCATGCCGAGAAATCTCGGGTATTGGGTAATCCAAAGATTTGGCATAGAAATATAATGCCCGCTTGAATGGGATCCTTGAAATCTCTACGGGGAATTTCCATCTTCATCCTTTTATGGTCCCTCTTCGGGGACTTCAGCCACTGAGTGTTAAGGTATTTCTAGGAGACGAGAACAACTTCCTCGAACTCCTGTAATGACTTGGCCCAGTTGAAAATGACGGACCCCTGGAATTGCATAATCCCCAGCCCTGAGGCAAAAGTTGCCGTGTCCAGATTGAAAATGGTTGCTGGATATTGTAATGGCCGGGGATTAGCGAGCAGAACAGTCTGAGTGGGTGCATTGTACAATGTTTCTAGTTGAAGTATAAATTCTGGCAATTGCACTGAACAAGGAAAGTTTGCGGCCTTTATAATGCCGGAAGCGGCCAAGTGAGTGGCCATATTGTCTCCGCCGGCCTTCAATCGGTATATGGCTTGAATTAAGCCCTGCATTTCAGCCCAAATTCTAGGCTTTGTGTCTATTATTTCCTATACTTTAGAGTCCACCTTAGACCCCACGAGAACACCCTCCTTTTGGTACTTGGAGGTCAGTGGCAACTTAGCCAGCATCTTTTCAGCCTTGGTTTTTATGGCCGCCCAGGTGGAGGTAGTAGGTAGCTCTGGGCTATCAGGAGGAGTGATCACCTCAGACATCTTTGATCACACAATCTGCAACCTACAAGACTAGAAAACCATCAATACGTGATATAACAACAATAGTTATGTAAATTCTGGGGAAATCCTCATTCGACACCTATTCAAAGATATTAGCATATATCAAAATCCCAAAGTTTTTTTAAGATAAACATGAGCTAGATTATGATACCCTCCCGAGGGTTCTAGGGTATTAAACTAAGTAACAAAGATGGAATGAGAACCTCAGGGGCCTCGGCACCCAGAGTCTAGAAGAACTAGCCGTTGCCGAGTCAAAGTGACCAGTAGGAAGCCATACTTGGCTGACATGGGTTGTCACGTGGCCACATGATAGGTGGTGTAAATAACATTAATGGTGACAAGTGGACCGATACGAGGGAAATTGAATGCTAGATGGGATGGGGTTTGAATGCCCACTCATGGGAAATTAATCCCACCATTAAGATGACACGACAAAGGAGAGAGAAAGCCACCATGACTCAAACCAACGGGGTGCCAAGTTCAAACTGTGGTGAATCCCTCTCGAAGATCTTAACAAAATGATTTAAAATGTGATGGAGTGCGACGAGCTCGCCATGGTGAAGGGATATACATGACATGATATAGAGAGCCAAAGCATATATACACCATTTACATGATATTTATACTATGTACAGAACTTACAAAATCCCCACAAGCTAACCTACGACATTGTATAATGTATATACTAGATTACAACTTCACAGAGGGTGAACAAACCTCTGGTAGGGAAAACCCACCAACGGGAGGTAAACCAGGAGCAAACACAGAAAGCGGGAACGTGAACAAATGAAAAAAAAGGTAGACAAAGCGAGCACCACAAAAAAAAGGAAGATAGAAAACCAGAGGAATGAAAACCAGAGAAGGAAAAATGACAACCAACCTGGAAGAATGAAGGATGCAAGGAAGACAAACATAGAAAATGCTTTGCAACAGGTCCACCTTCAAATGATCACAAGCAAATACCGCAAATTACGTGCAATTAGCCACTAAGCATAGGGAGCAACTCACTGTTTAATCACCTCAATATCACTCTGAATGCTCTAAGTGTTTTAATCGTGGTAACTATGAAAATGACAGGTAATTTCCATTTATACCCCTAGGGTAAAAATAGGTTGCACTTTTCTGACAACTTCGGAAACCCCTGAACTCCGGACCCGTGGATTCCATACGACCATACCTTCCCGCGAGAGAAGACATCATGGCGAAGAATCCCAGGGTCCGGGATCTGGCTCTAGAAAGAAAAAAAAAACTCTGGGACAGGGTCCTGGAGACATGAGGAAGAAAAACAAAAGAGGGACAACCCTCGTGGGAGCAAAGCTCAGAGGGAAAATGAAGAAAATAAAAGAAAACAAGGGAAGAGCCAAAAGCAAAAAAAAGGGGACCCAACATTTTGCCCACAGAATGTAGGGACGCGTAGGCATGGCATAACAAATAGAAACTATCTGGGATGGATGCCTTAGTGCATTCAAGAACTTTAGAATCTCTGGTTAGCGAAACCAGAACAAATCTTTATTTGGAGCATCATGCTTGCAAAGCGCAAGGTAATCTGAGAAAGTCCAACCCATCGATGATTCAATCCTTCGGTCTTTCATCAGTTGTGAAGTGTGTGCTTTGAAAGGCAATCAAGCTGATGACCTCTGGGAGCAGCAGAGAAGAGGCACTAAGTACATCAGACCAAAGTTGTCACCTCTTGCGCATTTCCCTTGGATACCAGAATTTCTCCATTCTTTAGTTCTCTTTATTTCTTTATTTTCCTAGATGGGAAGGCGGTACTTCTTTCACCATTACCCTCAAGTTTAGCTAATTTTAATGATGGTACTTCTTTCACCTTTCCACCCACTTTAATTTGCAAAATAGGAGAGAAAAATCTAGACCTGGGATATTTTAAAGATTTTCAAACTTAGTCAACAACTAGTGCAACCGATCTGCCCTTAGTGTGTTCGATTACTTATTTTATTGCCCTTGATTTAACTTATTTCTGGCCTATCGGGGTGAATCAGATGTTACTCATAGCCTTTCACCAAACTTACAAAATAACTCTGGAATGTGGACCATTTCCACCATGCTAACAATAGATTCCAAATTCACCAAAATGCAAATCGTACCGTTCCAGAGACTAGGCGTTATGCAAAGCATACCGATCTACCAAAGGGGGGAAAAACATTGGGAACCCAAAAGAAAGAGAAATTAAGAAACCAAAAGAAATGAAAATGAGAAAGAAAATACCACCCTGGAGGGTGGCCAACAAAACTAGTTACAAGGTGTCCCAAATGGAGCACCGGGAAAGATATTTACAAGCAAGAAATTTACATATATTACAACCCTTAAGAAAAAATGTCACCTACCTTACTCAAAGTAGTGCTTGATAAACTATCCATTGATAGGAAATGGGAGGGCTTCCATAGTCATGGTGTTGAGGTGATAAGTGTTTTCCTTGCAGATCTCAGATATTAAATATGGTCCAAGCCAGAGCCGCTGGAATTTAGTGCGCTTTCCCTTCTTTTTCTGGGCCTTGTCCCACAAGAGGACCAAGTTTGAAATCTGAAAGGCCTTATACTGGGATCTTTTGTCAAACCATAATTTTACTACTACTTGGTGATGTGCAAAATGTTCGAGGGCCGCATCTCTTTGTTCTTCCATCCGTACCAAATTTAGGAGCCGAACCTCCACGATGTTGTCCCGATTGCTAAATTCCTGCATGAACTGTAAAACTGGGATCTGTAAGTTGACAGGGAACACTGGGTTTTGTCCATAGACCAGATGGAAAGGAGATGTGCCCATGGCTACCTTTATTCAAATATGATCCACCTAGAGAGAGAATCTAAGCTTTTGGTGCCAGTCCCGGGGGTTCTGTTCTAACAGGTGTTTGATCACTTCAAGTAAATTTTTGTTGGTCGATTCAACAACACCATTTCCCTGGGGGTAATAGTTGCTGAAAAATTTCAACGTGATCTTCCTGTCATAGGTCCATTTGAGTAATTGCGCTGGAGAAAATGCCAGACCGTTGTCACATACTATAGAAAATGGCATCCCAAATCTCGTGATGATGTTTTCTTCCAAGAATTTTATAACTACATCTTCCGTGTTATTTTTACAAGGGATTACCTCACACCACTGGGTGTAATAATCGGTAGCAGTCAAGATGTACCAGTGGTTGGCAGATGAGTAGGGGTTAATTTCCCTGATGAAGTCAAATTCCCATTGGGCAAAGGGTCTAGCTTCGAAGACCGGTTGCAAAGGCATGGTCGAATTCCGCTCGCGATGTGCCATGGTTTGGCAAGTGTGGCATCTCCTAATGTGAGTGTAGACATCCTTAAAGATACAGGGCTGATAATACCTGGCCTAGAGGATCTGATGGGTAGTGGCGTCAGTTGAGTCATGCCCAGTTCCAAACTACCCGTGGAATTCTTCAATCATTTTTCGTAGCCTGGTCCCTATTTATGCATCAGAGGTACACCCCTTTATAATTCCTGCGGAAGAGAGTTCCATTTTTGACCATGAAGTGTGCGCTTCTCAACCGCAAGGCGTAATTTTTGTTTGGGGGTAGCCCCTCCAGGTATCTGTTGTTCAACAATAAGCATACTAGATCAGTATACCACGAATCTTGAGTGATGGACTCCACTATGTATGTCTGAAATTTGATGTTGGGAGTTTCTTCTATCATTGATCTACATAGTCGCTGGCCTCAGACTATCTTTATGGGTTACATTTCCAAATTGTACTCTTGGGGGATGGCCATCCATTTCCCCCGTCTTTCACCCAATTCACTCTGCATCAATAGAGACTTAACAGCCTGGTCTGGGATGATAGCGTGTAATTTTCTCCAGAGAATATAGTGCTAGAATTTCTTCATGGCGCGGACAAGAGTAGAGGCCTGCTTTTCCAAAGGTGAATACTGGACTTCGGCATTTTAAAAGGGAAGCTGATGAAAGCTATTGGTCATTCTTCCCCCTTGACCTTCTGTGTCAATACGACCATGGCAGAATGAGGTGAGACAAAGGAGTATATGTGAAAAGGGAGAGAATAGTCTGGACTAGCCAAGACTAGTGCCTCCATGATCATTTGTTTAATCTGGGTGAATGCCCATTTTGCCTCAAGACTCCACTCAATCTTAGTATCTTTCTTCATCATTTCATTGAGTGGTTTTACTATCTCGGCAAATCCAGTGATGAATCGCTAGAAAAAATTGATCTTCCCAAAGAAATATTTCATTTCCTTCTTGCTGTCGGGTATCTGTAAGTTTAGCAGTGCTTCAACTCTCTCTGGGTCAATGGATATATCCATCTCGGAGAAAATATGCCCAAGAAGCTTCCCTTCAGTGATCCCAAATATATATTTCTTAGGGTTGAGGGATATCCCATAACGGCGACATCTCTCACAAATTTGGGCGAGGTGGGCGGAGTGATCACGCCTATCCTGAGAAAAGACAGTCAAATCATCCATGTAGATAATTATGCACCGGTTCACTAGGCCTTCAAACACAATGTCCATAGCCTTCTGAAATGTAGCCCCTGCATTGATTAGGCCAAAGGGCGTTCTCCAGTATGCAAACGTTCCCCACTTGGTGGTGAACACCATTTTGTATCTATCTTCATATTTAACCATGACTTGGTTATACCCAGAGTACCTGTCTAGGAAAGACATCATTTGAGATCCATTCACGATTTGCAACACCTCATCCAACGAGGGGAGAGGGTGATTATCTTTCTTTGAGGCCTTGTTTAAATTACAGAAATCTATGCAAAGGCAGATCTCGCCACCTTTCTTCCTCACAGGGACAAGGTTGGCAATCCACGTAGTATGTCAGATTGGAAAATGATCCAGGCCAACGAAAAATTTAGTGGTGATTATTCGCCACTTGGTGAATGTCGCATGTCGGTGACCCCAGAATTGGTGAATATTTTTCACATATTGGATTGACCCTATTGCCAGACATTTATTAATATTGGGTCCAAAGCCCAGGCCCATCGCCCATCGGTTTATTTAATTTTTCCATTTCTTACACATTATTGCTAATGGAATATAAATTTTGGACCTCATAAATTTACAACATTCGCCTATAATTTCTAAGTTACCCTAAATTGATGACCTATATTTGCCTGGCATTTTACAGATGCGTGTCTCTAACTGACTTAATGTAGCCAACTTTATTAATCATGGGAAGGTATTGGACGACCCATAATCACCTCGAAAATAATAAAAGACGTGTTATAATTACGCGGGCTTGCCCAAATATTTATATACCTAATAGCTCTCGCTGAATTTTCTGAATAAGGATTAGTATAAAAATATTATGATATCTATATGATATCTCTATATTTGATCGTAGCGAAGTTTTAGACTATTGAGTGGAACTGTATACTCAAAGTCAATACTGCATTGGCAAGTCATGACTGCATTGGTGCATTTTAATTTGAGGCAAAGGTAAGCGATACTTATTCTATGACTGTGATTTGAGTTTATTTACATTATTTTGGAATATGTTTGCAGAAATTGGGTTTCTTTTCCCTTTCGGCCTGAAATACACCGCACACCGTTGATCTGTGCTCATCCAACGGTCTCTGGCATTGTCGCACTATTGTGGGTCCCATTAACTTTTGGCTTGTCATTTGATGTGACTAGGACATGTGTGAGTGTCACTTAATCATTTTAAATTATAACTTCAACTTATTAGTTATTACATTTAATAAATGTTATTAAATGTTTAGTTTTACAGTATAGTCAGATTTAGATTTTAACTCAATTATTTCTATCTTATAATCATACATCGATATGACACATTGGCAAATTAAAAATAGAAAATTTCTTTGGACTGATAAAGAAACTTAATCATTTTAAAAATTCAGAATCTCAGTCTTTAGATTTAAAAATGGAAGTACTAATCCATCGCTTAAGCATATACTTAAATGTCTAATACACAGGTAAATAAACTAATTAAAATATTGTAATCACATAGAAGTCTAAGAATCATTTTTTGTACCCATAAAAAGAAATTTGAAATGAACTTGGAATTTTTTTAAATTTTTTTTTTTAAAAATTACATCGTACAATAAAAACAGAAACCTACTAGGCAACTTCTTATCGGTATAAAAAAAAAGTGAAACTTTGCATGTCCATTGTCAAAAAACTAGGGTAATGGGAATGGGTAAACTAGGGAATCGGGGATATTCATCTTCCCTTTCGTCTGAGTAGAATTTTCCAGAGAGGATAATCTCTGAGAATTCCTCAACCCATGTATGGTCTGACTCGTCGAATTCATCAAGGTAAAACCATTTTCAGAGAAAATCCCTCCCAAGCTGTGTCCATTTCTTGTGTCGCATTAGTTTCTCGTCATTGAGGTTCAATAGAAAGGGTTGTCTGGCCACATTTCTACCCGACACCAACAGCTTGTGTATATCTCTTAGCCAAGGGATCCCCACCCCTAATTCCACAAAAACAACAACATTGATATCGTCCTTCAGAAATTTCTCTTTCAAAACCTTCCTCAACAACATCAGCATATCCACCTTCTGTCCTCCGAGGTCGAGGAGAGACACAAAAAACTAGGATGTAATGTCCGTGTAGACATGGTATCTGTTGACATTCTCAAGGAACTCTCGAATCAATAACATCAACACAATAGAATTTATAAAAGCATCGCCACCAACCTCTCTACAAATAGAATTGAGGATTTATTTCGAGATATTGCCCAAAAAGGACCTCTGGTCATCTGGGGATGTGCATCTCAAATGGATTGGTGTATCCATCTTTAATTCTTGAAAGTCTAAAGAACTAAAAACCTAAACCTTAAAACCAGAGGCAAAATTTCTACCACCACCACCGGTAGCTCTGACTCTTAATCTACCAAAAGCAAAATGAAAAAGAAAGAAACCATATTGTCTATAAATAGCCATGACCCCTTGATTGATGGTAGTGATCACGAATACTTAGAAATTAATAATTATGCTTTCTTTAATCATATTTAATGCATTTTCCATAAATGCATTATGTGTATTATGTGTGTGAGAGATTTAAATCGACTGTCCTTAATCTTTCATATCTAAATGTAAATCTTTCCCATAAATTTTCTGATAAATGCATGTGTACTATTGACAGTTAAAGATGGCAGTTAAAGAATGTTACTGACAAGGCATTTAGTTCTTTTTGAGTTATGAGTTACAAGTTGCAGTTGCACTATCCACCACCCACATCAACAAATAACCATTAGTAATCAACAATCATGGTTACGGTGCACTTTTTAAGGCTTGATACATGTCATCATTCCGGTGACTTCCTGCAGAATTCGGTTTCTAATTTCAGCCATTGATCTATGATGATCAAATGGTCTTAAATAATACATTTAACAATATCTAATTAGGTTATGTGTCGAATGTGTGATCAGTTATATTCACAAAAAATAAAAGCGATATTCAATGGATGTTGCATTAATTACTATGTTACGTGTCATTATTTGGTTGACTTCTTGGAAAAATTTGTTTCCTTCACAAAATTGGGCCAAGATTAAACCTCAGCCATTGATCTATGATAATCAAATAGTCTCAAATAAGACATTTAATATTAGTTGGCGTTAGCCCACATGACGCATTGACGAGTCCCATCTTTTGAAATTTGCCAAATAAAATATTTATTTTTCCCATAATTAACGATAGATTAGCCAATAAAATAAATATATTTTAAAAAAAAACATAAAAATCGCCAGTACAAATTTTTTTTTTACCTTCACAAGACAATAATTCACCTCATATATTATATATTTTCCCCCCATTAATTTATAATTTGCAAGGATTTTATGGAATTTTCATTCAGGAGGGAAAAAATTGCCTACGCCTTTATATTATTTTCCTAATTTGGAAAAAAAAATCGCCATCATCAATAAAATTTTCCCCCTAAATCAATGTATGATTCGCTAGGATTTTACACTTTTTCCTAGGGGGGAGTTTCTTAAAGTTATCCCTGATCCGGGATGATAGCAGTTTCTGAACCTCTTGATGAATGAGGGGCTCGAGCAGTGGGTTGATCGGTCTTTTCTTTTGTCGAAAGGGATTAGCATCTGGTTTTAGTGGGATGGTATGGGTCATGATGGATGTATCATAGGTTTTCAAATCCTCATACCCCCACATGATTATGTCAATGTATTCTTGGAGGACCACGAGAATCTTCTCCTTTTCCTCTAGCGAGCAGGAGGTGCCAATGTGTATCATTTTCTCTTCATCGGGCTGACCGATGTTGACTTTCTTAGACTTTCCTCCCTTGGAGGAGGATGATATATTTTCCCAGCCCCAAGGGTCTGAGTCAAAGACTCGTTCTAGTGCTACCATCCCCTTAGGGATGGTGTTGGTGGGTAGGTCCATGATCCCGTCATCTTCTTCACCCTGCCCAGTATCATCGTGGTTTCTTTCCTCCATTATATGGTCCTCAAAAACACCAATATTGACCATAAAGGCCAGGATATGTTGATCATCCTCGAAGACCTGAAAATGGGTGACATTGTCTGGGATGGACAGGGTGGGGATCATCTCAACAGAGAATTTCTGGAGCCGAGAGCCAGCCATAGGCTCAAGTGTGCTAGCAGAAACAACAAGGGCATCCAGGACGTAATTTCATCTTTAGGGGATAAGTTTGATGCCAAAGGCATTAAAATATTTGATGAGGCTCCACGCCTAGTTGCGATATGTGGCCAGCCTTTTATCATGACAAGTGTATTGGCTTCAGACCTGCTTTACGATAAACTCTGAATCACCCAAGGCCTGGAGGCGAGTGATTCCCTTTCTTAGTGCAAATAGGAGTCCAAGGACCAAGGCCTCATACTCCATGATGTTATTCATGCAGTTTAACTATAGCCTATAAGACATGAGGAAGGAATTCCCCCGTGGGTTGATCAATTCCACTTTGGCCCCACAACCTTGTTTAGACTAGGACCTGTCGAACTTAAGGGTCCACAAGTCACTGTTCGTTGTCTAGGGATGAGAAGATGAAATGGCCTTTGGATTATTTTTGGGAAGGTTGGGAGGAGTTTCCTCTGGCACTGATGGTAAGCGGGTGAGTTTTTCCTCTGGAGAAGCCTGTGGCTGGGATTCCTGGATTGGCGACATCTCGAGGATACCATCAGAATGGTTGTTAGGTCCAGGCAAATCCGCTTTGTGTTTCTTCTCTCAGAGGGCTTTGATGTGTCAGGTTACAGCGGAAGTACATGGCTCACAATATAATTCTGAATGTTTTTGATAGTCCACCCAACACCAAGTGCCAGATAAGAGTGTAGCAGGGGTCACTGCGGTACCTTGTGAGTTAACTTCACCCCTTAGTTTTTTGTTTAAGTCTTTCTTTCTTTGAGAAACAATGGGATCTTCCCCGGGGGTGAAATCAAATGTCAAGATTTCTAGGGGTCGGTACACCCTAGGGGAAGTCTCAGAGAAGAGGACTTTGTTTACCCTCTCGACTTTGGTGAGGGATTATTTCATCCGGGGTTCACTTTCTACTTGGATTTGGTTGGAGTCTCCCTCCCAGGGGAGCCACAAGTGGGAGAAGTTGGTGGAGAAATAACCATTAAGGGACTTAGACCAATTGTGACTTAGTAACATCCCATAAGTCTCTGGGATGTCCACTACTTGGATGTCAATCATGCTTGCTATCCTGGGGTCTTGGACGAGCTGAATTTGGATGTTCTTCAACTCACCTACCATTTTTACAGCAGTTTTATCCAGCTGAATTACTGCACTGTTAGATGGGGTAGGGAAGAATCTGAGCTTCTGGCATGTGGATAGAGGCATGATGTTTCCCGAAGCTCCAAAATCTACCAAGAAGTTATGTATATTCTTCCCTTGTATGTTCAGCCCAAGTAGGAAGGGAGGATCCTTAGTGTTTCCATAGAAGACAGCCGCATTGGCATCATCAAAAGTGACAGTCTTGGGTGGGTGACTGACGACTTTTGGGTTTCCCAAGAGCTTTAGAAGAGACTTCTTCTACTCAGGGTAGTTCAACAAAACCTCCATCAAGGTCACATAAGTGGTGGTTTGTTCTAACACCTTTGTGATGTCAAACCTTCCCCCTGGGAATTGGTGGCTTCCCTCGGCCGGGTCGTTAGCTTAGTTAGAGCCAGGGCCTTTTGGAGGGATAGATCAATCATTCATGTTGTCCTAGGGAGGGGTGTCTTTGGGGGGCATAGGTGTGTAAACTTGTCCTTTACCAGCTTGACTCCGAGTGGTGTAGGGAGTCCGCAGGTTGGTGAAGGAACTGGCCTTAGAGGCTAGAATAGATTCATCAAAGAACCCTTGCAGATTGGGCTCTTCTTCATCTTCCTTGTCTATCCCAAAGAAGATTTTCCCATAGGTAAAGGCACTATGAGTGGGCTCTTGTGCAGACATTTCCAGGGGTGGTGGATCAACAGATTGTTGCCTATCTGACTGGGAGATGATAATGACCTTTTATAGGGTGGCATAGTTCACCTCAGAATGAGAGTCGGTGTCGTGTAATCTATACCAGTTAGTCATCAGGTAGAAGTCTAAAAATTATGCAAAATGGCTAAGTCCAGTGCTACCCTGACTAGTGTTTTGGTTTGGAGGAGGACCTCTGGTGTTAGCATTGTTGTTCCATTGCTATTGGTTGGGCTGAGGCCTGTTGTTGTAATTTCTTCCTCCGGTATTGGTATTTCATTGGTTGGAGAAGATGTTCCCTCTCTGGGAACTGGAGTTGTGGGGTGCAAAGGACCCCGCCTTCAGCTGTCCCATGTCTACAGTCAGTGAGGACAATAATTGCTGAAGGGATTCAACCTCAATGGTCAGTTGGGTATTCGCGTCACAATGTGACGGTTGTTGCTGTTGATTCTTGGGGAAAGCAACAACATTCGCTAGAGTCAAGGGAAACAATCCTCCAACCACAAATGATTGAAAGAAAGGCACTCTGGAAGGTTTCATCTGTGGTTGTTGCATTTGCTGCGGTTGGTTCCAGGGAAAGGATTCCAGACCCATTGTTGTCTGAACTTGAGATGGGTATACATATCGGGCCTTCTAGTCTATCGGTGGTGGTGGGGTTGCGGCCATCGTAGGGGCACCCATTGCCTGATTGGGGTTATATCCCTTGGCATAGGAAGTTCTGTCGGGTACCATGTTGTAGGGTAAGTTCTACCCAATCCCACCTGGGGCCTTGTTCAAACCGTGGGACAACTCCAAGGCTAGGTTGTAAACCTTTGCCAAAGTATCCTGGTCGCTGGGGGTGGTAGTTCTCCAAAGGAGAGTAGCAAAAAAAGGTTCTATCACGTTCAGGTAAGTTTGGATGGTTACATCAATAGATGGGATGAAGGGACCCATGCATCGCTTCAAGGCACGTTGGAACCGGTGGTTAAATGCTACAAGGGGTTCGTTTGGTTCCTTCCTGACGGAGATGAACTGGCTGTGGGACCATGCTGGGTCCACATGTATGTGAAAGGATGCCAAGAAGGCATCCTCCATCTCTTGCCAACTGTTGATGGAGTTGGCAGGTAGGTTGAGGTACCAGTTCAGCTCATTCTATCTCAGGGATAGAGGGAACATGTGGGTCACAATGTCTAGATGTTGGATCTGGTGTCGGTTCATGGTATCTTTGTATGCCTAAAAATTCTCTTCTATGGTTCATGAGCCTAAGTGCTCATATTGGGGACAAATATTTTCTAGGTGTGCAGGAAGATCGTTGGTTGCACCCAAAAATGTTCCCATCAGGGATCCGGTGCTTCCAAAATACACAACGATTGGGGGTGTTAGATTGTGAATAGATTGAGAGCTACTCCTTGGGATAGTCTAGGATGGTTGGGTATTTTGAGACGTAGTAAAACCCAAGACAATGTTAACTGGCTTGGCTTTCAGGGCCCATTTCTTTTGAGCGGGAGGCCCAAGTGTTGGAATTAAATTGAGATGATGTACTGAGAGGGGAGGGGTGAATCAGTACCTCTAAAATTTTTCTTGGTTAGCTCATTAACCCTTAGTCATCAGTTTGTAATTTATCTTATCTAACTGTTCATCTTTCTTTATGCATATGTAATCATATCATACATTCTTTTTATTATGTAACCATAACATAAACATTCATGAAAATAGTTAACACATGACACAAGATATGATATCGCAGAAAACTCCTGTTAAGGAAGTAAAAACTGCGGTGGAGATTGTTACCCACAAAAATTCACTATCTACAGATAAGAAGGGGCTGGTTAAGGCTTACAATTGGTCACTTCTGATGACCTACCCTGTTAGGAGTATTACAATGGAGACCTGTTAAGATCTACTTCGTTTGAAGCTTTAGCAACAC
>MU227243.1:1438614-1470512 GCA_018584345.1 Thuja plicata
GAATTCACTTATTTGCATGGTAATTGGTCTACTTGTGTCCCATGCTACTTTTCCTATGGAAGGAAAATACTCTTTGAAGTAAAAGAATATACACATTATGAGGGAACCAAACTTACATGTGTTTGTCTATGAAGACCTTATTGTGCACATGTTCTCCTCAAATTGATGTAATAGGATCTCCGCCAGATCCATCTTCTTCCCCTGTTTGATGATCTTATATGCTGTGCTCATGGCAGTGCTAGAAATGCTGTTCATTCTGCTTGCCTAGAATATCTTGTATCCAACCACACATGCTTCAAATTTCAGCTCTGTGTTGGTTATGG
Organism: Thuja plicata; assembly: GCA_018584345.1. Classification (NCBI taxonomy): domain Eukaryota; kingdom Viridiplantae; phylum Streptophyta; class Pinopsida; order Cupressales; family Cupressaceae; genus Thuja; species Thuja plicata. The sequence goes on from MU227243.1 coordinate 1,438,938, forward strand.
TGTTTACTTTTAGTGCCCTCTTGCTTGATTTTGCACCGATTAACCTTTCCACTCCTGCAAGAGATGGATATTTGTGAGCCTGAGGTTTGTCAGTTGTTGGATAGCTAGTCACGGTGTGTATAACATCCTTGGTTATAGCCTTTGGTTTGTTCAGCCATATAGTGTTTTCATGGATTCTGCTTAGAATAATTTTGATCCACTCTATTTTGAAAACCTTGGGAAAATGCAGTGCATTTGTCAGTCCCTTAACTTCAAAGTGTTTATGCTCTTCTTTGAGCTTTCCAGCATAATCACAAAGTGCCCTATAGGCGTTATCAAGGTCTAGATCTCCTATCTCTGAGATCTTGCAGTGAATGTAGGACCTTACATCCTCTACTAGCAAAACCCTAGGTGGGATTCGGGAGAATGCTCCGAAATCGTCGAGTTGGGAAGCTATTTGAGGGTGTAGTTTATACTTAGGTTCAACACACACTCCTCTATTGACAAGTCTGAAAGGTTTCTTCTTGTCAACCTTGATTTTCTCTACCCTAGAAGTTGATGCCATCATATTTGAAATTTAGGGCTTTTCATAAATCAAAATAGTGCTATTGGTGAGTGGATTAACTTACTGAATGTTTGTGATTGCCTTTGAATCTGAATGCTTAGTGATTGACTTCTGATGGGTCACTTCTCAAATTGCTCTTAAATCGCTCTACTCTACTTGAAAATCACGGGTGTGAAAATGAGCTTACCCATCGAGCTTTTATACCTTTTTGTGCCCTAAGTTGTCATTAATTCTTACCAACTCGTTGGTTTGTGAAGACTGCTTTTGTTGGTAAAGGCATTCATAACATCTCCAGTGTCTGTGCACAGCGTCAGGGTGGCTAGCGGTTTTGGAGACTTCACAGATGATTGTCGGTGAGGTTGCAATGTCAGATTTGGTTGATTCAATGTTTACCGATATCCGTCGGGTTACACTTAGCTTGTGTAATGACCGATACATTCCGGTAAGTCTTACTAAATTTTCTATGTGTGTTCACCGATGCATATTGTGCCCAATAATTGATGGTTTCTTTTCAATAGATTAACAAGTAACAATATATTGCATCTTTATTCATGCCTATATCATAATATGAACTATGTAAAATAGAACTGATGCATAGTAAAACTTGTTATAATGTAGTTCCATACTTACTTGTGCAGTCTATTTTGATGTAATGATGTCACCAGATCCAGTGGATGGGGTGTCACTATTTGCATTGCTTTTACTAGCACCTTCAGTGTTTGTGGCTTTTACCCACATCTTGTTTCTCATTTTTTTGATGTCATCAATGGTATTTCCATTGGAATGTGTATTTGTGTTAGTCAGTTGGTCTTTGCAATCTTTTATCACATGTCCAACCTTATGACAATGTAAACATGCCATACCTAGATTGGTCCAACCTCTTGACCTTCTGGTCCATTTTCTCATACAATTGGCAGTAATATGACCATACCTTTCACATGCTGTGCAATTTACCCATGTGTTATAGTCCCAAACATATGAGTTACCATCTCTTGTTGGTTTGTAGCTTTTATCAGTTTCCTTTGGAGTCCATGCCTTGTTGTTCTTTTTCCAGCATTCCTTATGTGTATGCTCATTCATCTTGTATGTAGGATAGTACTTGTCCATATAGGTTTTTATCTTTGGATTTTTCACTTTGGATCTGGACTCACGTGCCTTGTGTCCTTTCTTTTGACAATTATAACAATTACCAATAAAAGTAGATTGTGTTTGAGAAATACCTTTCATTTTGCTTCTACAGATACTTGAGGTGTGGCCTGGTTTTCCACAGTGATTGCATGATAGCTTCTTGGATCTTGGGGTTGTGAAAGAATTCCTTAGATCTGGTTGATTTGAGGATTCACCATTCTCATTGTACCCTAATCCTGTGTAGTTGTTGATTCTTCTTTGTCCATCAAGAAAATCATCCATCCTTCGGTTGCTATCCTCAGCCTTTTTGATCAATTCATTGTGTTGATTCTGCACTTTGATTTCATGCTTCAATTTATCGTTTGTCTTCTCTTAGCTCACCTATGATCTGTATTCTTTCAATGAGTTCTATATTTAATCTATTTTCTTCTTGACTCATAAGAATAATCTGGTTGGTAACCTTGTGGTGATGCTTAGTGAGTCTTAGAATTTCTGATTCTTTCTCTTGTAGTTTCTCTGTAATTTTCCTCCTATCATCAATGGCTAGTGTTCTTTCATTTTCAGCTTTTATTGCATCATTCATGACATCAATCATTTTTACTATTTGAGTTTCTTGACCAATTTGCAGCATCTTGATTTGATCAGTCAGATGTAGATTGATCTCTTGAACACTTGTAATTTCTTCAATTGATGTGTCTGAAGCTTTGTTCAATGATGATTTTTCTGTTTCAAAGTACTCTTGTATTTCCATTTCTTTGTAGTCTTTCTCATTCAACCTGGTTGCCATTATCTTTCTTTCATCAAGAAGTTGTGTCAACTTTATTTTCACCTCCTTATAATACTCATAGTTTATTTGCATTTGTAACTGCTCATTCTCAATAGTCATGTCCAGTCTGAACTTGTCCATTGTTCTGATCTTTTCTCTCAAGTCTTTAAGCTTTTCAAGAGAGAGACTAGGCTCTGATACCAATTGTTGGAATTATATTGAGACGATGTACTGAGAGGGGAGGGGTGAATCAGTACCTCTAAAATTTTTCTTGGTTAGCTCATTAACCCTTAGTCATCAGTTTGTAATTTATCTTATCTAACTATTCATCTTTCTTTATGCATATGTAATCATATCATACATTATTTTTAGTATGTAACCATAATAGAAACATTCATGAAAATAGTTAACACATGACACAAGATATGATATCACAGAAAACTCCTGTTAAGGAAGTAAAAACTGCGGTGGGGATTGTTACCCACAAAACTTCACAATTTGCAGATAAGAAGGGGCCAGTTAAGGCTTACAATTGGTCACTTTTGATGACCTACCTTGTTAGGAGTATTACAGTGGAGACCTATTAAGATCTACTTCATTTGAAGCTTTAGCAACACTGTTAAGTGTGCACTCTGTTAAGAGATTTGGAAAGAACGGTTAAGTCCACCTTCTACAAAAGGATTTTAGATGTGATGCACTTGTTAGAATGCAACTACATAAGTCTTTGATCTGATGATAAATACAATCTTCAATTTTTGATGATAGATCCTATAAAGCTTCATATATATAAGTAATCATCCTTCCATGATTGAATAATACCTTTTTTCTTCTCATCGGTAGCCTCTATGTGTTCTTGACAACTGATATATTCTGTTTCTGACCTTTGCATGAATTTTACCTTCTACTCCTTAGATGCTCTTCATGGTTATCAATAATAAGAATTCATGTACTCACAATTAAGTATGAACATCTATTTATACTAATTTAGATTCAATTCTTGATTCATGCATCACAAGTTAACTCTAGATCCAAGGTATACAACTTGACCTTGATCTTTAGTTAGATATTCTTTAGATCCATTAGGATGCTTTAAAACATTTATATAAAGCTTGCATGACCATCAAATTATGATTTAAAACAAAATAAAACTCTATCAATATAATTATATTTCTTTATCTATCGTGTAAAAATAAGATCCACAATTTGCGGGTTCTTTATCTGTCTGTCGGTTCTGATGGTTGGTTTTCTTGGTCGTCGGTGTTCCTTTCTTAAACTTTTCATTGGGTATGCCTTTTCTGTTCCTGTCGGGTTAGTTCTAAAAACTGTGTCGCCGGTAATGCTTGTGGTCACCGGTGATACTTGTCACTTTTATACTTAGCATTTTTCTCAAAATCTTTGTTCTGTCGGGTATGCTTGCATTTCATTAGTACTGCTTGTGGTTTGCCGGTAATTCTTGCTCTTTGCTGATAATTCTTTGTCAATGCTTTTCATTGAGTATACTAATGGAAAAATAATGTCATCACCGAGTTCAACAAACCTCCCGGGATTGGGGGCTGATCTAAGGATTCTTTCAAATCTCGCGGGTGAAAATGACCCAATCCCACTGACGGTCTGATTCCTATAACTACGGCTTGGGGAACCCTTAGGCGGTGTAAAGTCTAAGTCTTTAGAAGGGGATGATCTCATGCCCTCCTTCTAGCACTAGTTTTTGTTGATGGTGCTTTGTGACTGGGTTTGCCAATAGATGTAATTTTTCACCGTGTACCAAGGTACCGGTCAACTTTGCCTATAAATGTTGTCCAGAGAAATGAGATTCTCCGAGCCTTCAAGCACTTGAGAGTCAGGTCTCAATAGTTTAGGGACTCACTTGAGAGTGTGATTGTTTTGTTCGGGGGGATAGCTGGTTATCTCAGCTTATCTATTCCAGGGACTTAGGTAAATGGGGTTTACTGCAAGCATTCGTTAGTTACCAAATAAACTCCAAAAGATACATCAAGTTTAAGAATATTTCATCTACTTATAATTGTGCTAAACATTCAAAACATCAACCAGGCTCTAACATACTACACTAAATACTTAATAAACATAGAACCACTAGTTCATACTTATCCAATAGCGAAGGGAAAAGAAGGTCGTTAATCTACTTAAAATGTTGAGAGTGAGGGACATGAAGAACATACAACACAAAAGGGTCATTAACTCATAAGCCAAAAGACAAACAACAACATTGCAAGAGTCCTTCCTTCTTCATTAATGGATCTCCAGCTAGCACTGGTGCATACAATCATGATGGCTCTAGGGTTGCATTTAACTACTAAAAGCTTCTAACACTAAGGAGCATTGAGCTCTGCAACTAAGAACTGAGAAACACTGAAATGATATTAGCTATGGATTACAAAATCACCAATTTTTCTGACCCTTGGAATGAGGTTGGACCTATTATTTATACACAAGCTTACCCAAGAATTAACCTAACTATCTATACACTTAAACAATATAATACAATTTTCGATGGCCAGTACTACCTGCACGACACTATAAAGACCTTGAGACAGAAAAGGTCTGACATGTCAGAAGAATAAGACAAGAAAGGAGGATTGGAAGAATAAGCCTTGGGAATAGAGCAGGAGAGAAAGTAGAAGAAATCCGATTCCCCGGGGATTGAGGCTACATGCCTCATTAATGGGGAAGAGACTCACTATTTCTGATGTGCCAGGTGTTATGTTGGAGTGGTGCCTTGGGAAGACCACCTATCAGAATCATCTTTGAACTGACGTGCCTTGTTTGGATCACCTACCTTCTGACATATTTATTAACCATCTTATAAAGAATGATTGGATCCAGAGAACTTGGATGCAGGTCATCCAACAAATACAAAATTGTGGATCTGGATTTCCGGGATTAGGGAGCCTAAGCTTGAAGAATAAAGAATACAAAAATATGAGTGGTCGATGGAAATATGGGGACTCTGGAGAACCTTATTGTTCCTTATTGTTCTTGAATGCTTCTAATACTTGGCTAATACCTTCTTCGTCTATGTCCTTGATGCTATCCCATCAACCGTGAACAACATCCAACTTTTCCTCAACCTCTCCGACCCCGCTCTGGAACTCATCTACCATATTTATGGCATCATGTGCCCAGATCATCATCTTGGATAATCTTGATAATCTTTCATGTTCAAAATCTCTAGCAACCAGATTCAGGGACTCCATCCATTCATCAAATTTGCTGAGGACATAGTCCTCTGGGGTGTATGTTCTATTGGTAAAGGGATCGAATCGTGATACCCCGACCAAAAATGCTTGAAATAGGCCCAAGGGATATTAAGCTGTGATCACATTTTATTTTAAGGCCTTAACCAGTTCCTTGCATACCTTAATTTTGAGGACAAGTTTGGATTACTGGACCTAGAGAGAATCATATGATTCATCTCCCAAAATTCCCACCTCTGTGACCGCTTCTTTTTCGGCCTTGCAGATTTCTTCCAACCCGACCTTCCACTTTTCATATTTCTCCAAGTCTTTCTCCCATACAAGAGCAGAGCCATTCACATGACTGAGGAGAAGGTGGATTTGGTAAAGATATACAAGGGACACTACTAGGAATTGTCTTATTGCAGCTATCTACTCAGTGACCCACCGATCTATTGCTTGTGCCTTCTTCTTCATAGCCTGGAGAGATTCCATGTTGCCCTGCGTAAGCGGCAATCTAGAGGCAAAAGTTTTCGGGTGGATCTCGGCTAGGGGTTATGTAATTTATGCCAGAAGTGCAAGGAGATTTGCATTAGTTTATCTTTCCTCCTTTAGCTTCTGGCCTTGTTTGATGTATCAGGCCTCCACTTATTTGGTGGCCTCTCTCAGCAGGTTTAATTCACCCTACTTATCCCTTCTCCCCAGTGCCACTTCTGTAACCATATAATCTTTGGGCCTTATGGTTGCTTCATCTACATCTAGAGGAGGTGTTGTGACTGTCACCACTCTACTTCCTATTGGACTAGTCTAGAGGGAATGGACTATCTATGCCTTCTTGGGCTTCCGGGCCTCTGTACCTCAGGCCATCATTTTGGCCAAGGAGAGTGGGACACTTGATGCGACTGCCAGGGCCTTTCTCTTTCTTGATTCTACCAGCCATTGGAGCGGCTGGGGTGGATTTTCTATTAAGACTTGGGCATCTGGATTATTTTCAGAATATGGTGGTGCATTCCTAGAATTTGTAGTGTCCTCGGGCTCCTTTTCTTTGTTCTATTCCTGTTCTTGCTCCCATTCTCTAGAGGCTTCAATATTTTCCATCATGTTGGTGTCTTCTTTTGTGATATCTGGAACCTCCTCTTCTCTGACATCCTTATCACTTTTATCTTTGGGGACCTCATCCCCCTCAACATCAGTTGATCTGACATTTACATTTTCTGGGACTTCCTGGTCACTCTGCTACTATTGTTCTTCAGCCTCATTGACCTCGTCTGCTGGAACATTTTCCTCCCTTGGAACATCTTATGGAGGTGGGTGAGGTCTCTGGCCAAAATTTAACAATGCAGCCACTTTTACCACTTCATCAAATATAGTCCGGGGCAACTAGTCACCCAAAGTTGCCAAAGGCATTTGGAGCATGATGATCGGGGGTATGGTTGATCCCGTGGGTCCAGGTTCCCCAACCATCGATTGCTCATGTATTATTTTCCTTGGTTCATCCTCGGTCTCTTGGAGTAGTGTTTTCTCCGGCTTAGGCTCCCTTTGTATCTCTTCCCGAACCTCCTGCTCTGCAGCAGCTTCTTGTTCTGGGATTTCTTCTTCCGCGGGCATATTTTGCTTTTCTTGGGTGATAATTTCCTCTGCCACATGATGCACATCCTCATGAAGGTTCATGAGCTCATCTGATTAGAAAAACTCATGAAATTCATCGTATGGGGGAGAGGAATCGGAAATATTTTCAAGTTCGAATGAGTCTGAACTGACATCAACTAGGGGCACATCTGGCATATCGGGGCTAGTGGCTGCACTTGGAGTGGGGGTCACCTTTTTATTCTTTCTCAGCAATGGGACCCCAGTCTCTAAGATACTAGTAGACTCCACATCAGTGAAAGTATATCTTCTCATCATTGTAGCCAACAATGGGGATCCCACCGAGTAAGCAGATGCCATGGGGTCACGAGGAGACCGGAGGATATCTGTGTGCTTATCTATTGGCTAGTCAACCTTGCTGACTCCATTTTTTTCTATAGTTGTATCATTATGGGGGTTGGGATTTGGGGAGGTACTTTAGATGGGGTGCCCTCTTTTTCTTTCCCCTTACTCGTGTTGGGTCTGACAGTGGCAACGAAAGCTGAAGCGGACCTTCAGACAATCAATCTCTTCCAGGTGCTTTTGGGGCACACCCAGGCAAAATAATAGTGACTGGCCTCCAAAATTGGGTGGCATACTCCCTCAATTGTCAAGTCTTCTAGGGTGGCCCAATCCACCAGAGGGAGATCCAACTTGTCTAATCCTTTCCCTTTATATGCTGGGTCTTCTAATGGCCCGTCATCTAAAAATCCCTTCAGAAAAGTCCAAAGGTTGAGCACCATCATGAGCCCCTTGGACATCCATGAATGTTGACGAGCCTAGAGATCGAAACTATCCTAACAATCCACCCAAAAGTCCTCAATATCTTCCTTGTGTGGTGGGGATGCTTGGGGAAGCGCCAAGGCAATCTTGCCTAGAGGATCATAATTTTTCCTAGTGTGGAGGAATTCCACCAGTGTCAGACTCTTTAACTCACTATCTTCCTCCCTTACTGCGGTGAGTCTACACATATAATTTCCACATGAAACTGGGAATGGGACGTTGATGACCTTCTTCAATGTGAAGAAGGTGTGAAGGTCTAGGATCTGCCAACAAAACTCTAAAAGAATAATTCTATCCCCGCAATACCGGGGAAGAAGATGGGGTTTTTTGGAGAATCCGGTCACCCAAATGTAGGTGTGGTGTTGAAACTAAATAAAATAATGGCCATAAGTACTGACCAGGTTCATCACCACCTACGATAATCGGTACCTAGAATTTTGAGTAAGTGTTAGAAATTCTTGGTATATGAAAGCATCATTTACCCTATAGAAATTCAGGAAACTGAGTTCCCATTGGACCTGGGGATAATGATCCCACGGTGTCAACTGGCCCAGCCCGTTTCCAAGTTCATCTACTCTTCCCAAACTTGGAAAAGCCAGTCTTTGTTAGGCTAGTGCCTACAGTACGTAAGATGTCATATATAACTTGGAACTCTGGATGATGCCTTTCAGTTGTGTGTCCACATGATTGGCTATGATGGCTACCCAATTGAAAGTTTGGCTGCAGGTGGTGATGCAGTAAAGAAAGTAGTACATCTATGCTGAGAAATCCCAGGCATGGGGTAATCTGAAGATCTGACATAGAAATATAGTGCCCTCTTGAATGGGCTCCTTGAAATATCTGCAGGGAGTTTCTAGCTTCATCCTTTTATGGTCACTCTTCGGGGACTTCAGTCACTGAGTATTAAGGTGTTACTGGGAGATGAGAGCAACTTTCTCAAACTCCTATAATGAGCTGGCCTGATTGAGAATGACAGACTCCTAGAATTGTGGAATCCCCAGCCCTGAGGTGAATGTTGCTGTGTCCAGATTGACAATGGTTGCTGGATATTATAATGGTCGGGGATTGGTGAGTAGAATAGTCTGAGTGGGTGCATTGTATAGTGTTTCCAGTTGAAGTATCAATTATGGTGATTTCACCAAACAAGGAAATTTCACGGCCTTTATAATTTTAGAAGTGGCCAAGTGAGTGGCCATATTGTCTCCACCATCCTTCAATTGGTATATGGCTTGAATTAAGCCCTGCATTTCAGCCCAAAGCCTGTGCTCCTTTGTCTATTATTTCATGTACTTTAGACTCCACCTTGGACCCCACAAGAATGCCCTCCTTTGGGTACTTGGAAGTCAGTGGCAACTTAGCCAGCATCTTTTCAGCCTTGGTTTTTGTGGCCACCTAGGTGGAGGTAGTAGGTAGGTCTGGGCTATCAGGAGGAGTGATCACCTCAGACATCTTTGATCACACAATCTACAACCTACAAGACTGAAAAACCGTTAATACATGATATAACAATAATAGTTATGTGGACTCTAGGGAAATCCTCATTCAACACCTATTCAAAGATGTTAGCATATATCAAAATCCTAGAGTATTTTTAAGATAAACATGAGGTAGACTATGATACCCTCCTGGGGATTCCAAGGTATTAAACTAAGTAACAAAGATGGAATGAGAACCTTAGGAGCCTCGGCACCCAGAGTCTAGAAGAACTAGCCATTGTCGCATCAAAGTGACGAGTAGGAAAACGTACTTGGCTGACATGGGTTGTCACGTGGCCACGTGATAGGTGGTGTAAATGAGATTGATGGTGACAAGTGGGCCGATATGAGGGAAATTGAATGCTAGATGGGATGGGGTTTTAATGCCCACTCATGGGAAATTAATCCTGCCATTAAGATGACATGACAAAGGAGAGATAAAGCCGCCATGGATCGAACCAGCGGGGTGCCGAGTTTGAACCATGTTGAATCCCTCTTGACAAGCTCAGTAGAATGATTCAAAATGGGATGGAGAATGACAAGCTCACCATGGCGGAGGGATATACATGACATGATATAGAGAGTCAAAGCATATATACACCATTTATAAGATGTTTACACTATGTACAGAACTTACAAAATCCCCACAAGCTAACCTATGACATTGTATAATGTATATACTAGATTACAATTGCATAGAGGGTGGACAACCCTCTGGTAGGGCCAACCCACCAACAGGAGGCAAACCAGGAGCAAAGAAGAAAGAGGGAACGCAAACAAAAGTAGATAAAGCGAGCACTGCAAAAAAAAAAGGAAGACAGAAAACTAGAGGAACGAAAACCAGAGAAGGAAAAATGACAACCAACCAAGAAGCACGAAGGAAACAAGGAAGATGAACATAGAAAATGCTCTGCAATAGGTCCACCTTCAAATGATCACACAAAAATATAGCAAATTATGTGCAATTAGCCACTAAGCACAGGGAGAAACTTACTGTTTAATCACCTTAATCACCTCAATATCGCTCTGAATTCTCTAAGTGTTTTAATTGTGGTAACTGTGAAAATGACCAATAATTTCCATTTATACCGCTAGGGTAAAATTGGTTGCACTTTTCTGACAACTTCAGAAACATCTAGACTTCGGGCCCGGGGATTCCATACGACCATACCTTCCCTCGAGAGAAGACATAATAGTGAAGAATCCAGGAGTCCAGGATCTGGCTCTAGAAAGAACAAACAAACTCTGGGACTATTCCCTGAGACACGAGGAAGCAAAACAAGAGGTACAACCCTCGCAGGAGCAAAGCCCGGAGGGAAAATGAAGAAAACAAAAGAAAACAAGGGAAGAGCCAAAAGCAAAAAAAAAGGGGACTTAACATTTTGCCCACAAAATGTAGGGACGGGTATGTAGGGCATAATGCCAAGGTTAACTCACAAAAATCCAACCCCCAAGACTCAATCTAATCTCTTGACTCATCCTTATCTTCCTTTACTCAATCTTATCTCAATCTTATCTTCCTAAACCTTAGGGTAAGCATTGGGACTACACTAGGTAACCCCTGGGTAAAGTTAAGCATATGCTAGTCACATTCACTAGCCATGCCAACACACAAGGTACACATGTGTTAGGTGACACAAAAAAATGACATATGATATGACCTATTTACACATTTACTTAAATTAAATTGAATACATTCATGCATCATACTTTTATGAATAAAATACTATACAACAAGGTCCATGTCTCTTTTAATAGATATGACCTTAGAATCACAGTTTTCACATAGGTCCATTCCTGAATCCCCGATTAGTACCATGGTCAATTTTCCTGTACACTCATTGCACACATCAGTAGGTCCAATAAACCAACACATAAAAATATCAAGATACATAATGTAAATTGAACACACATTCACTTACATTTGCATCGATGATTCATTGAACTTAAACAATGCCCGCATCTAATCAACATGCATAAACATAACTCTTAATAAATTTACATACTGATATTATCTAACATCCACTTACTAATCGAATATACTAAACCATCAAAACTAATTCCTAAACAAAAATCTACATCATTCATACAAAGTATCTAATAGATTCCTTGATTACATAATCAGGTGTTGTATACAAGCAATGGATTCCACAGGTCCATAAAGTAATACATGTGTCCCAAAAGTCTAACTATAGAAAAATAAGTATTGACTGAAGACCATATAAGTGAAAGATAGTGCTAATCTATGTCAGGCTGGGGTAGGCCTCACATTACAGGTGTCCAACAGGTGCAATGCCTTGAATATTAGATCAGACACATCTTTCTTTTGAGGATTTACGCTAGCCACAAGATCTTCTAAGACTTAACCATTAGTTAATTCACTTCAAATGGGCCCTCAAATCTGACAACCGCCACACGTAGAAATGGAACAATGCCTTGAACAATAAAATCATTGCATCCTGAGGTTAAGATTTTATGCCGACCGTAGGATTCATCAGGACTTATCACCACTTTAGCCTTCCCCTAAATTTAAACACATAGGCCCCACAATGTCACAAGGGATAGATATCACATAGACATGATGCCTTGAAGGTTGATCTGATTGCATGTTGTGGTTAAGGAAAAGTGCCAACCATCAGATTGAAAAGGATTCATGTGAGCTTTATGATGACCTTTTAACATAATCCAGCCCTGCCAAATACACATGTCCTTGAGGCGCGATGCCTTAATGAATATATTGTGATCATCTCTTCCTTGAGGCAAAGCACCATCCATTGGATTGAAATTAAGTTTCATGACACTTTTTATTTAAATAAAAGGGTTCATAGGACACCTAGACTTAGGATAAAGAAATAAAGGCGCTAGGACTTAGGAGAATTAAAAACATAGCCCTGTTGATGATAATATGAACACATGGGTCTAAAAGACTTTAAGTGAATGATAAAAAGTAACTCAAAGTTATAACAGGTTCCAAAAGACTTAGGGTTTTAGATCTACCAACACAAAGATTGAACACACAACAACTAGGTTTTATGTCAAATTTGAAGTTTTCTCAGGGTTTCAAACATATGATTTAGCAATGAGGCAATTTTTTTTTGGTATGCCTAATAGTGGCTCTAATTGGGGATCTGTGTCTCTTATAGGCATTGCAAGATCTCAAAATCTCAGGGGGGAGCAGACCAAAAATACAGAAAGAAAAACTAACCTACCCACACAACAGAAAATAGAAATCTATACTATAAACAAAAACAACTAACTACAAAATAATAAACTTATATACAACCTATTGTTCATGGATAATCAGACTTCAAGAGAAGCAGAATTTCAAGAATTGTCTATGAACTATCAATTCCAGAATGCTTCCAGTTAGATCCTTCAATAAATAAGACTTTTGTCCACACCTTTCATGAATGATATATGGTCCCAACCAGATTGGAACAAAATTTCCATGTTTACCCTTATCCTCCAATCATGCATTCCACATCAAAATAGAATCTCCAATATTGAATTTCCTTGGAAATGATATTTTATCATACAAGTTCTTGAATTGCAATTGGAGTTTAGCATTTTTTGCATAAGCTTCCCTCCTGGTTTCTTCCAACTCAGTCAAGTCATTGATTCTCAATTGAATGTCACTGTCAATGTCATCATCATACAACTGCACAAACTTGTACATTTGCATCAAATTATTCTGAGGTAGTCTAGCCTAGATTCCATACGCCAAACCTATTTCCTTTTTGCAAGTTACTCTGTCTACCTAGACAACCATTGTTAACTTTGAGTCCCAATCCTTCTTGTTCTTATCCAAAACTCTTTTAATGATCTTAAGTAAAATTTTGTTGATGGATTCTGCCTAACCATTTCCTTGTGGGTGGTAGGGTGAAGAATAGGATGTTTGAATACTATACTCATCGCACAAATTTATATATTCCTCATACCTAAAACACATGGAATTTTCTGATACAATTCTTTCTAGACAACTGAACCTTGTGATAATATGTTTTAACAAGAAATCCATCACTACTTTACTAGTTTCCCTTTTCGTGGGAATTTCTTCAACCCATTTAGTAAAGTAATCAGTAGCTACAATTATCTAGGAATGCCCCCCACTAGATTTATTGGCTATTTCTCTAATGAAATCAATACCCTATTGTTGAAAGGGGGCCTGTACTTCTGCTAGTGTCAAAGGTACATTTACAGAGAATTTTAACTTACCAGAGAACCGTTGGTAGGAATTACACTTTTTTACTAATTAATGAGCATCTTTGAAAATAGTGGGCAACCAAAATTCTGATGTCAGAATTTTATGTGCAATGGTATTTGCCATGTAGTGGCCACCACATACTCCACTGTGCATTTCCTGCAATATCATGTCTGCTTGTTCTTTATCAACACATTTAAATAAAATACCTTAAAGATTTCTCCACCACAACTCATCTCTGATTAAGGAAAAATAGATGGCTTACAACTTTAGGGTTCTCTTCTTGTTTTCATCCATTCCTTGAGAACAATTCATTCTTTGCAAATAATAAATAATATTTTTATACCAATCAGATTGGTCAGGATTGCATATGAAAGGTCTTTGTTATTCCTCTAATGCATTTATATGATTTACATCTAAGTTGGTATTAGTCATCAATTTAGCCAATCCCATCCCTCTTACTAGTTTTTTAATTTGCATGTCAATATTGAATTCCTGAATCCTGTTTATCCATTTGCATCTTTTCCCAAACACTTCTTGTTGTGTGAAAATGTCTTTTACTACTGCTGAAGGAACATAAGAAACCACTATAGCACCCACAAAATAACATCTAAAAGCCTTTACAAATTTCACCAATGCATAGGCTTGTTTCTCATTAATGTCATATTTAAGCTCTGCGCTCTGTAGTGATTTGCTGAAAAAAGCAATAGGCTGTTCAAAACCTTCATTTTTCTGCAATAAAACAACAAGTGTGTGACATGATGCAAAAGAGAAGATATTAATTGGTTTAGAGTAGTCAAGAGTTCTTAGTACAAGGGCATCCTTAATAGCCTACTTGATTTCTTGGAAATCCCATGTGGCTTCTCCATTCCACTCCATCTTAGCATCCTTCTTTAACATTTTAGAAATAGGCCTACCCTTCTCAACAAAATTTGTAACAAAATGACTCAAAAAGTTCACCTAACCAAAGAAATATTGTATACCTTTCACATTTTTAGGAAGTGGAACCTTATCAATAGTAGTTACTCTCTTTAGATCAATCCTAACCCCTTGTTTTGAAACAATGTGACCCAATAAATTACCTTATGTCACCCCAAAAGTACATTTTTTAGGATTCAAAGAAATCCCAAATTCCAAAGCTCTTTTGAAATTTTTTCCCAAATGTTCACAATGTTTCTCTTCTTTTTAAGAATATGTTGTAAGATCATCTTGATATACCTCTAAAAATTTCAACAAAAAATCTGAAAAAGAAACATCCATAGCCTTTTGAAGTGTGGCCCCAGCATTTATGAGACCAAAAGACATTCTGACATAAATGTATGTCCCCTAGGGTGTAGTGAATGCATTTTTGAATTGTTCAGACTCTTTAACCATTATGTGGTTGTATCTAGAGAAACCATCCATCATGGACATCAACTCACAACCAATAACGCTCTGAAATATGTTTTCCATATTAGGGAGAGCATAATTATCTTTGTGGGAAGACACATTTAAATTCCTGAAATCCACACACAACCTAATGTATCCATTCTTCTTTCTAATAGGTACTAAATTTGAGACCCAAGAAGAATGTCTAATAGGCTTTATTATCTCTACATCCTTTAGTTTCATTAGTTCCTATTCCATCTTGGGTCTTAATGTGGGATTTATAGGTCTTTTCTTTTGTCTGAAAGGATTAGCATATTCTTTCAGAGGGATATCATGTTGGAATAAATACTCGTTATATGCCTTGAGCTCATCATAGGTCCATGCAAATACCTTCTTGTATTTCCTTAGGAGGCCAGCCAGATCCCCTTTCACCTTGGGTGACATTTTCTTCCCAATAAATAAGTTTTTTTGGAACCTCCGCTATTCCTATATTTACTTCCTCCAAATCCTCAGGCTTATTTACATTTTTAGCAGAATATGGCTTGTCTTTACTGTCAAAGGCTCTTTCAATAACAACTAGTCCCTTTAGAACTTTGTTTGACTTCAAATGTAGAAACTACTTACCTAAAATAGTATCTTTTCCATCCAGGGTTTCTACATATCCACTAAAATCCATTTCTTTGTCTCCAAAGTCTGTTTTGAGTGCAAAAATTTCAAAATATCCACATCATCATCAAAAACTTGCCAACTCTCAACATTATCTGGTATAGAAGGCCTAGATTGAATCTCTATTTTAGAGATTCCAACAAATGTAGATCTTCTAGCCTTAAAGAAATATTTTGTAGCAAGTCTTCCATTATGTTTTGGCTTCTATCCATCCAATCAATACTGAATGCATCCAAATTCTCCAGTTTATCCCAGACAACATTTCTGTATTGTTTCAATCTTTTATTTTTTGAATTACTTGTGTCTAATTTGAGGCACCACCAATTCAAAATCTCCAATCACTCTGAGACATTTAGTTCCATGTCTTGAAGCCAATATTAATCCTATTAACAAAGCTTCATACTCTACAACATTATTGGTACATGCAAATAATAGTGTGAATGAGAATTTGAATGTTTTACCAGTGGGAGCTATCAACAAAACTCTAGCACTAGCTCCCTCCCTAGAGATAACACCATCAAAATACATAACCCATAAATTATTTTTGTTTGATAAATTATCTTTATCCTTAGATAATAACATAGGTTGAAATTTTCCTTCAACGTCCTTGTCCTACACTTGGAAATATCCCATATCAGTGTCTAGAAAATAGTTCATGTTATCATCTTCTTCTTCCTCAATCATGTGAGGAGTTCTAGTTTCTCTGGACACTTTGATATTTCCACAAGAAATATTAAATGTAGAAAAATATAGATCGCATTGAATATTCCCCCCATTGAAGCACTCCATCTTCTTGATAACAACATTCCATATTGGAGGGGGGGGAATGTCAACAACTAGAACACTCATTTTTAGTATTTTGTCAGGGTATGCAACCAACTTATAAGGCAAGGCTTTGATAGTATCAATAACAAGAACTTCTCTAGAATCCATGGCCTAGCATCTCCCATGTGGTGTATCCACCTTTAATCCCATTTAATTCATCACCTCAGTAGGCATGACAGTAGTAGATGCTCCAGAATCTATCATACAATTCTTTAACATCTTTCTATTTATAGCTAAAGTCAGGAAAAAAATATCTACAGTCCCACCAAAGAAGTACTAACAATATTTGTATCCAGGTAAATTTGAGGAATCTTTGAAACAAGTTCATCAGACTCCTTTGGCTTATTTGTAGATTTATCTTGTGGATCTGCCATTTTATTATTCTCTTTTGGTCCAAGAATCTTTGTAGAACTAACACCTTTTACCCATATTAAAGCTTTCTCCTTGTGTTCACCGATTCTCATCATTTCCAATAAAGGAACCTTGATAGTAATTTGGGATAGGAGTTTCCCTATATCAATAGGGGTATATTTCATATTATATACATCTTGCTTTTCATTTACACAATCTTCATCCTCAACTTGAGAGGCCAATTTGGGATCATCCCTCTTTTGTTGTTTACTTTCTTTTTGAGGAAGAGGAACAAGATTTTCTGGTGCTTTTTTCTTCTCTTTGTACACAATATTCAGACCATTAGGCTTATTTTCTTTTTTAACCAAAAATTTCTTGGCACCCTCAACCTATTTATCTTTTTCTTGTGGCTATTTGGTATTTTTTTTGGTTTCTTTAATAAAAATACTTGGAGGTTTTCCATCTTCAGTCCCAACTATTCTATTTCTTAATTTATAGTTACCCCTTGCTTGAGTAACCATTTTGGCTGTAATTTGAACAATTTCCTCATCAGAGGGTCTTCTAAAAATAGGGTTTCCTCACCCTTCTTAGCATTGCACCTCATATTATCAATTTACCCTCCTTCTATATCAGAAGCACTTTGTTGATAATATGTCTCTTTTGTGCTTAATGAGCCAGATGCAAATTATTTTTTAGTCTCACTATCAGAGATCAATTCATCCCACAAATGTGAAGAAGCCATGGCACAACAATGATCATCATACAATTCATTATCATCATCCCCTTGATCTTCACTTGTAGATAATTTTGAAGCAATAACACAATAATCAAGATTGTGAGGGGATTCACAGACCATGCACCAAGAACTATCATTGCACATGTTAATAGTGGCTTTATGTAAAATATCAGGGGTTATGTCATCATGTTTTTCTTTCTATTGTGGGAGAATAAGCTTCCCATATTTCCATTGGGTAGTATATGGATAGTTCTGCATCCTAGGCTGTCGATTGAAATTACTAAAGGATGACTTATCATTATTTGGAGCCTTCTTACTTTCACCAGGCTTTAAATCCTTCAGAGCACTTAGAATATTCTTCAAACTATCCTCTTCCTTAGGTTTAACATTTGAAGACTTGTCTAATTCTTTTTTGTTAAACCTTGTTGGCTTCCAATCTTCCCTTCTACCTACTTTCCTTGACAATCTTCATTCATTTCAATGTTAACTACTATCTTATATGCTTCCCTAATATTTCTAGGGTTCTTGTCTCTAAGGAGATATCCCATTTTTGCATCAAAAGCATTCAAATAGGTTGTGAGACATACCTTATCATCCAACCTGATCACTTGAAATATCTTGTGCATAGCTCTTTGGAATCTTATGTTGAATTCAACAACCTCTTCATTCGGGTTTTTCTTGATGTTGTTGAACTCATTCAACATAAAACCTTCATTTGTCTTGTCACCATATTGATCCCTAAAACAATCTTTAACTTCATCCATGGACCCTAGACAATCATGAGGAAGTCCTCTAAACCAATCCTTGACATTCTTAGTTAGTGATTAAACAAACAATTTCACCATCACATCATCATGTCCAACCTCATAATCATCCATCATATCAATAAACTTCTTTAAATGTTCTTCACTTATGACATTATTGCCAGCAAATTTTGGAAGTTTATCTCTAATTTCTTTTGGAATTTCATTGGGATAACCAGGAATACCAAGGAAGATGAATTGTTTATACCTTTCTGCATAGACATTTGTCTTTTGGATTGAATTTGTACCTTGATAAGTTGATTCTTTAACATTGGATGTGGTAGCACTCCCAGGACCAGCTGGTGGTGGTATACTTGCTGCTAGATTAACAGGTACTCCAACATTTGCATCAAGTGCCAAGGAAGTAGTAATAGAAGGATGAGGACTAGAGGATTTCCTGAGAAATTCAATTTTATTTTTTATTTCTAGAGCAGAAGCTTCTAGTTCTTCTTTCTCAAGCTCCTTAGCTATAATGTCCTTCTCCTTCTTAGCTTTTTCTAGTTCAGTGTCTAATTTGAACATTGGATCCACTTGAACCCCTTTATTTGTTGGCTCATTTATTTCAATTCCTATTGCTTTATTCTTACCCTTATCCTGAGGCTTTTGAGTATTATACAATTGTTGGACAACAAGTTCTTGTTCAACCTTCTCGGGTGTAGTAGTAGAATTGATTGCCTCTAAATATTGCAATTGCCTTTTCAACTATTTGGATCTGATATGAGCTTGTCTAAACCTATACTCCTCTTTGTTTCTTCATTGTATTATGACAATTTTCTCTTGGAATCTCCTTTCCAATTCATCAACTTCTTCAAACATTTCCTCAGAATCTAGGAGAGTTGTTTCAGATCCAAAAGTTTCTTCTCGGATGACTCTTTCTCTTCTGTGATTGTGGGCATAAGGCCTATCTGATGAGGGGGAGCTCAGAGCACTAGGGTAAATACTATTCTCTTCACCTCCTCTTTTACTTCTAGACATCCTTTCATGTCCTTGAGGTTTATTATGGACTATCTTCTTGGTATATCTTCGTCCAACCTCACCTCTCTTACTTTGAGAATAACAATCACCATACACACCCAGTCCCAATTCTGCAACCTCTTCATTTTCTGATGCATCTCTTTCATGACTTCTTGGGATGAGATCCCCTACCCTAGTATTGTTCTTTTACTTCCAAGTTTAAGGATTAATCCTATCAACCATTTCCTTCATTGATTGATGAGCTCTGGAAGTAGACAGAATCTCACCTTCCAATTTATCCTCAGGATGATTCTTCATCCATAATCTAGTTTTCTTATAACTCATATTTAGATAATGTGTATGAAATAATGATTTATCACTCAACAGTGCTGCAGAGATTTCTTTGAGTCGCCATGCAACACTTGGTTGGGAAAATGCATACAAATTCTTAGTAATATGAATTGTGAAACAAAGGAAATTCAGAGAACATAAGATAACAACAAGGGGCTAAGCAAATCCCAACAAATTTTCAATGGTGAAACAAATTTTTACCAATTTAGTTTGCATACTAAATTGGTAAGTTGACACTACTTTTATATTAAATTATGGATTGGATAGTTGCTGACCTAAGTTGCAGAATTGATTGAATTTAGAAGATAAAGTGCACATGCAGTATGAAAACTATAAACATTAAAAGATTGCACAAAGGTACACCCCTTTAACACTACTATTCATCTAATGAAGTTGAAATAAATTGATTTTTCATTCATGTTAACACTGAGATTGTACTCTAAGTATTGATCAGATTCAAATTTTCAAATTCATAATTGATCATTACATTGTGCATTCAAAAATGAATGTAGTAAACAAGTATTCCTTCATAGGTTACATCTTTCAAATTGTGAACTTAGAGAAATATACAATTCTAAAAGTAAGAGAGGAGCATAAGAAGGTTTAGGGGTCCATGCATTTCCTTTAAGAGGTCTTCTGCATGTTGGAGCTGAGTAACTACATCATCTGAATCTGCATATCTTTAACCTTGTCTTTGGCCTTGTCTATGTTCTAAGCCTTCTTCTAGTTTTTTCTTGCATCATGGAGAGAGAAAATAGTTAGATCCAAATTGGATCTAATAAATACATATATACCTAAAAAAACATGTGTGTACTTGAAAGTGACCTCTAAATTAGGCACAAACACAACATGGTCATTGTTTAATCATCGAATTCGCGAAAATGAACATGAATTGTCCATTCCAAAAATTTGATTGAATCGACCTGTTGCCTCCTATTTAGTTGGGGTTTTTCAATTACTCTTAGAACGAGAGCCAAAAACCATGACCATTGCTAAAATGGAGGATTTTAAAGCATTATAAAACCTAAAATTGAAACTATTCTATGTGAGAAATGCCATTACAATCTAAGAATGAAAGTGCATATTCTAAGCTAAGAACTTGAAAAAGATGATAGAATTAAGCTATTTGATGTATAAGAAAACTAATTTAAGATGCAAAATGATATTACTCTAAATTAAATTAAGCTAAATTATGCAACAAAAGCTTGAAAGCATGAAATAAAACTAAGACAAGAATTGGCTATAGTTTAGATACTCTCAAAATTGCTCCTCTCAAATGAAGAAAATGAAGTCCATAATATAGAAGAACCTGGAAAGAGGATGAAGAGTTTCTTGGAAAGAAATGAATGACTCTTCATCTCCATGGAGGAAGGTGAGACAAAATTGAGGAATTATTTCATTAAATGAAGGAATTATTGCCACATGAGTGACTTTTCACATGGAATTATTTTTGAGGATAATCCATTCAAATAATTAAATAACTATTCAATTCCTTTTGATGTATATTAGCTAAAGGGGGTGGAACTAATTTAATTTAAAAGCACTTAGGACTTTAGAATTAAATTAATTAATCATAGGGGTTTTTAGCTAATAAACCTTGAAAATTTAGGAATTAAATATAGTGTGAGATTTATGGAAATTCAAGTTTTTTGCATTTGAGACTAAGTCAATTAAAGTCAATTAGGAAGGAGAATTTTCCTAGTACAATAGGACTTCGATGATGAGAAAATGCACCAAAATTGATTAGAATTGTAAGGTGCCAATTTTGGGGTGTTACATTTTTCCCCTCTTTGAATTGATGTGAGAGCAACGCGTTGATTCAAAGAATAGTCTGATGTGAAGATGAAGATTTCAGAAGTCTAGGTTAGGTTGCCAAGACACCAATCAGATCGAGAATCAGAACCATCTTCAGAATGAAGCATGATTCTTTGAATTCTAAGTTAGATTACAAAGACAACGGTCCAAATACCACTTGATAGAAGATCTGAATCAGGGATAGATTGCCCCAATGTCCACTGATAGCTGATGAAGAATTAGGACTACGTCCAAAATCAGGGTTAGATTGCCCCAATATGAAGGTTAACCCTCCACGATCCAGGTTAGGTTGCCTAGATAACGGTCTGGAAGAGCTTTTGAGAGTCATCTTCAGAATGAAGCATGAATTTCAGGAATTACAGTTAGATTGCCCCAATACCCAATGAGATTTCAAGAATCATCTCTAGAACAAAGCTTGATCCTTGAGGATCTGAGTTAGATTGTTTAGATACCTAGAAATTGTTATGTATGTGGAGCCTAATCAGACTCAGGTTCTTTCGGCACGGTTTCCCCTAGACTTATCTATAGGAGTTTGGGGGTAGCACCCCCAAGTTTGGGGTCAAGGGGTAGAGCCCCTTGTGGGGTCTTGGGGTAGTGCCCTAGGCGGGGTCAAGGGGAAGAGCCCCTGATGGGGCAGCACCAACAATGACTTAATAATATTGTAAAGGGTTGACCATCAATTTTATATTAGTCAGAGTATTTTTTTCCCTATGTAGGTTAGGTCGAATATACTTGTGAAAAGGGCTTAGGGTCTCGTGACTTCATTGTATGAGGGATTTTCGCAGCTTCCTATGATGGTATTGAGTTGCAGGTTTCAGATTGTAATCACAGGATAATAATAAAGACATTGGATTCGCTATTGGTGGATGTAGCCCAGGGATTGGGTGAACCACGTTAAATCTCTATGTCATTGTGTTCTCTTTTGTGTGTTAATATTTGCATTTTTCTACTTATTATTCTAACAAGTGGTATCAGAGTGAGGTTTTTTGTTCATTCTTTCATCTATTCTCTGAAGAAGGTCTCACGAGTTAGTGGGAGAGTCTCTCGGTTAAGTGGGAGAAATGGCAGACAAGGGTAGGCTGAAGGTTGATAAGTTTAATGGCCAGAACTTCCAGTTATGAAAGATGCAAATGGAGGAATATCTCTATTAGAAGGATCTTTGGAAGCCATTAGAAGGAAAAACCAAGAAACAAGGAACTATGTCAGCAGAGGACTGGGAGGTTTTGGATAGGAAGGCACTGGGATCTATTCGATTGTGCCTTGCACCATCTATAACATTCAACATATCAAAGGCAAAAATGACCATAGAGCTGATGGAGACATTGGCTAAGTTATACAAGAAACCCTCAGCTTTGAATAAGGTATTTCTTATGAAGCATTTGTTTAATATGAAAATGGGTGAGGGAGGATCTGTATCGAATCATTTAAATGATTTTAATACTGTCACCAGTATATTGTCATCCATAAAAATTGTATTTGATGAAGAGGTTAGGGCTCTTTTACTTTTATGTTCTTTGCTAGAAAGCTGGAATAGCTTGGTTATGGCTGTAAGCAACTTTGTCTCTAGTTCAAATACTTTGAAATTTGATGAAGTTGTTGGTGTTATCCTAAGTGAGGAAATGCGACGGAAAAGCACAAGTGAAACTTCAACCTCATCAGGTTCTTCTTTAAACATGGAGAATAGAGGAAGAACAAGTGAAAGAGGCAAAGGCCCTTTGCATGGAAAGTCATGAGGGAATTCAAATAAAGGACATTCTCAATATAAAGGAAAGAAAGATTGCTGGTACTATGGAAAGCCTGGTCACCTGAAGAAAGACTGTTGGTCTAAAAAAACAAACAAGGAGATAGAAATGAAGATAACAGTAAGGAAGCTAACGTTGCAAGTAATACTTTACAAGATGCTTTAATATTATGTTTGGATAATGTTAATGATTCATGGGTAATTGATTATGGGGCTTCATTCCATGATACACCCCATAGAAAATATTTTCAAGATTATGTTAAAGGTGATTTTGGATAGGTATATTTGGGTGATGATGAGCCCTGTCCTATTGTTGGGAAAGGGAAAATAAAGATCAAGTTGCCAAAAAAAAATGATTGGGTACTATAGGAGGTAAGGCATGTCCCTAATTTAAGAAGAAATTTAATTTCTATAGGACAATTGGGTAGTGAAGGCTGCATATTCATGTTTATAAACAATGTCTGGAAGGTCACTAAAGGTTCATTAGTAGTAGCTAAAGGTTTGAAGATAGGCACAATATATCTGTGTACTGGTAACACTTATTCTACCTTAGTTGCTATTGATAATGTTAATGCAAGGAAAGCTACTATAGATGTTGTGATTCAAAAATGTGGCACCATAGGCTTGGGAAAATGAGTGAGAAAGGGATGAAAATCCTTCACTTTAAAAATCTATTGCAAGGACTGAAAAATATTGATTTAGAGCTCTATGAAAAATGTGTTTATGGTAAACAGAAAAGAGTCAGATTTCTCAGAGTTGGGAAAGAAAAGAAGAGTGAGAATTTAGAGCTAGTGCATTCAAATGTATGGGGAGTGGCTCAGGTATCATCTCTCGATGGCTCTCATTATTATGTTATTTTCATAGATGATTCAACCAGGAAAACCTGGGTATATTTTTTGAAACAAAAATTTGATGTTTTTGAAACATTTAAGAAATGGAAAGCTTTGGTTGAGAATGAGACAGGAAATAAGTTGAAGTGTCTCAGATTCGATAATGGAGGTGAGTATTGCAGCACAGCCTTTGAAGATTATTGTTCTATCAATGGAATTTGAAGGCAGAAGATAATTCTAGGAACCCCACAAGAAAATGGTGTGTCAGAAAGAATGAATATGACAATCATGGAATGTGCAAGGAGCATGAGATTGCATGCTGGACTGCCCCTTCATTTCTGGGCAGATGCTGTAAACACTGCAGTCTATTTGATAAATAGAGGACCTTCAACCCCTTTGGATGGTGGTATTCTAGAGGCAACATGGAATGGTAAAAAGGTAAATTATTCATTTCTGAAAGCTTTTGGTTGTGAAGATTTTGTCCATGTTGATAAAGAAAATAGAACCAAGCTTGATACTAAATCTCAAAAATGTACCTATATTGGATATGGAGTAGATGACTATGGTTATCGATTATGGGATTTTGAAAATCTTAAGATAATTAGAAGTAGAGATGTTATATTCAATGAGAAGGTCATGTTGTAGGAAAAGAAGCATGAACATGTCAGACAAGAATATGTGGTGTTGGATGAGACTCCTGAAAAAGGAACACCACTGGTACCTGATGCTCAGCAACAATAGGTTATCCCACAAACTTATGTAAGTGTTAGACATTCTACAAGGTCAAGTAGACCTCTTGAAAGGTTTTCTCCTTCTTTGTATTCCATTTTATTGACTAATTCTGGTGAACTAGAAGAATACGAAGAAGCAATGTAGGTAGATACCAAACAATAGTGGAAGCTGGGCATGAAAGAGGAGATGGAATCCTTGTTGAAAAATAAGACTTGGGACTTAGTCCCTTTACCTGAAGGAAAAAGATCCTTGCCTAACACATGGGTTTATCGGCTGAAGGAGGAAGATGAAGGAAAGAAGAGGTATAAGGCCAGACTCGTGGTAAAAGGTTTTGCACAGAAAAAGGGTATCAATTTTGATGAAATATTCTCCCCTGTTGTAAAAATGACTTCAATTAGAACTATACTAAGTCTTGTGGCTGCAGATGACTTGCATCTTGAACAATTAGATGTCAAAACAACTTTTCTCCATGGAGATTTGGAGGAGGAAATTTACATGCAGCAACCAAAGGGATATGAGGTCAAGGGTAAGGAGAATTTGGTGTGCAGATTAAGGAAGAGTCTGTATGGTCTAAAGAAAAAACCCCGCCAATGGTATTTAAAATTTGATAGTTTCATGGTTGAACAAGGTTACCGTAGATGTCATTCTGATCACTGTGTATATTTTAATAGATTGGATAATGGGAGTTACATTATCCTGTTACTCTATGTTGATGACATGCTTGTTGCTGGGTCCAATATGCAATACAAAAAGTAACTTAAACAGAAATTAGCAAGGTCATTTGCTATGAAGGATTTGGGTGCTGCTAAGCAAATCCTTGGTATGACAATTACATGGGACAGAAAAAATAGAACTTTGAATTTGTCCCAAAGTGAGTATATAAAAAAGGTGTTGAAAAGATTCAATATGCAGGATGCAAAAGCAGTCAGTACACCTTTGGCTAGTCATTTCAAATTGACTAAGGAAATGTGCCCAAAGGCACAGGAAGAGGTAGATAAAATGTTTAACATCTCGTATTCATCAGCTGTTGGCAGTCTGATGTATGTGATGGTATGCACATGGCCAGATATTGCTCATGCAGTGGGAGTTTTTAGCAGATATATGAGAAATCCGGGTATGGAACATTGGAATGCTGTCAAATGGATTCTTTGATATTTGAGAGGAACTACTACAAATGCATTATGTTTCACAAGATCTAGTTCTATTCTGAGTGGATTTGTTGACTTTAATCTGGTAGGAGATATTGATAAAAGGAGGAGTACTACAGGGTATGTTTTCACTGTAGGGGGTACTGCAGTCAGTTGGATTTCTAGATTATAGAAAGTTAATGCACTTTCAACTACTAAAGCTGAGTATGTAGATGCTATGGAAGCTAGCAAGGAGATGATCTGGTTACAATGTTTTCTGGAGGAATTGGGTCATAAGCAGGAAGATTGCCCATTGTACAGTGATAGCTAGAGTGCCATTCATCTTGCAAAGAATTCTTCTTTTCATTCAAGGATAAAGCACATATAACTTAGGTACCATTTCATAAGGTCTTCTTTGGAGGATGGCCAATTACGGCTTGAAAAGATTCATACAGATGATAATCCAGTAGATATGTTTACAAAGGCAGTGACAAGGGAGAAGCTAAATTCCTCTTTAGCTTCAGTTGGTATTCTAGACTGAATAGAATAAAAGAACAGCAGAGTCCAGGGTGGTTTCTTTATTCTAGTGGGAGCTACAAGTTTGGTCGATCAGTCTCCAAGTGGGAGGATATTGTTGTGGAGTCTGATCAGTCTCCAAGTGGGAGATTGTTATGTATGTGGAGCCTAATCAGACTCAGGTTCTTTTGGCATAATTTCCCCCCAGACTTATCTAAAGGGGTTTGGGGGTAGCTCCCCCAAGCTCAGGGTCAAGGGGCAGAGCCCCTTGTGGGGTCCTGGGGCAGTGCCCCAGGCGGGGTCAAGGGGTGGAGCCCCTAATGGGGTAGCACCAAAAATGACAATAATATTGTAAAGGGTCGACCATCAATTTTCTATTAGTCAA
Source organism: Thuja plicata (assembly GCA_018584345.1). Taxonomy (NCBI): domain Eukaryota; kingdom Viridiplantae; phylum Streptophyta; class Pinopsida; order Cupressales; family Cupressaceae; genus Thuja; species Thuja plicata. The sequence goes on from MU227243.1 coordinate 1,465,855, forward strand.
AGTATTTTTTGCCCTAATTAGGTTAGGTCAAATATACTTGTGAAAAAGGCTTAGGATCTCGTGACTTCATTGTATGAGGGATTTTTGTAGCTTCTTGTGATAGTATTGAGTTGCAGGTTTAAGATTGTAATCACTAGATAATAATAAAGACATTGGAATTACTGTTGGTGGATGTAGCCCAGGGATTGGGTGAACCGTGTTAAATCTCTGTGTCATTGTTTTCTCTTCTGTGTGTTAATATTTGCATTTTTATGCTTATTATTCTAATAGAAATATAGATGACAAGATAACAAGATGTGAGGCATCAAGATACCCCTAGAGATTCAAGATCATGGAATACCCAATTTTGACCATCAGGTACAAAAATTAAATACGCCCCAAGTGATGAGATGCCCCTAGCAATGGGAATTTTGATTCAGATCAAACTAATTTGAGAATGATGCAAAAATATTCAATGATGCAATCATCCTACCCCCTTGGGAGTGAAATCGAAAGATGACACAACAGAAATATGATCAACAACAAAAGATTACATATAGAAGCAAGATCGAAGATCCAGAGAAATTCAGAGATAGATCAAGAGAAGGAAAAATTGATTTAGAGTGATTGAAAGGTCTTGTTGACTAGGTTTGACCATAGTTGACCAAGTTTGACCTAAATTGACTTTGATGATAAGATTGCAAAAGCCAAGAAAATGATGACGAGAGATGACCAACCGAAGCCATAGGGTCAACTGCCTCAAGTTGTGGAACTCATCAGCCCTCTATTGTCTCCACTGATCATAGAGGAATCTCTCTCTAAAATGCTCAAGGAAGAGTTCCCAAGTAATGGTGTCCATCTAAAGACCCAACTTCTCCTCTATTTTCCACCATATCGCTACAAAATTGGAGAGTTGCATTACTGCATACCTAGATTTAGTATTGCTACTAAAGGGATGCATAACAAAAATCCTCTCTAATGCAATAAGCCAAGTCTCCACTTCAAATCCTGTTCCTTTCCCATCAAAGGTAATAGGTGGAACTCTCATGAGATCCCTCATGTGGTTTTCTGCCACAACCTCAAGATCCACTGCAATAGTCCTCCTTGGAGGGCTCCTAGATCTCTCCCTCTCCACTCTACCCTGCTCAGGAATATGATTCAGTAAATCCTACAAAAACTACCTAATACCTGGCTCCTCTGAACCAGCCTGACGCTCTTCCCTCTACTCCTTTATTATCTTGATGAACACTCATGGAAGGACTATGGTCCCTACCCCTTCCACGGTCACCTTATTGGCCTCTACCACAACCTCTAGAAGATCTAGATTCAGGCATGATTCCTGACTCAACCAGAGAATCAAACCACAACTAAGAACCACCATCAAACCCAATAACATCAAACGAAATCAATAATCATAAAGCAATGGTTTTAAATACACCAGAGTTTTATGTCTATGTTTGTTTCAAGTTTTAAAATCAAAAGACAACTAATGGGCATACATATTTCCCAGAGCTCCCAGTGTAGAAACGTGGGCTCTGATACCAAGTGTAATGCCCTGCCAGTGAACCCAGGAGAACTTAACCTAAACACGACACTAAGTTCATGTAATTTTTTTTTTTAATGTTTACAAACAATATTAATAACAATGCGGAAGAAACACAATGAAGTACATGACATACATGAAATACAACTCATACATGATTAACATTCCTCGAGGGTTCCTTGACGTAGAATTAATTAAACAACTAATCTACGATTACAATAATAAAGAATTGACATAAAGGTTACATAATCTGAAACCAAAAACATACATCTCGTAATAAAGATTACATATACAACTTATACCATAAGGTATACTACCTAATCAACATCCACTGCACAAGTTGCAGGGTATGTAATAATACATAATAAACAATATAATGCATCCTCCAAAGGATGATAACCAATATAAACATATGGTGTAAATATACAACTCATGAAACTGAACCAGTCTCCAAAGGAATTAGAAGATAGAACTGCATCAAAGAACATCCAAGCATGAAGAAGAATCCATCGAAATCTCAATGGTAATAAGAATCACTACCACCCGTCCACGTAGAACCAAAGGTCCACTCCCACCGTGCTAAGGAGATAGTAACAGGCCCATCACATGGGGTATACAATAAGAATACAAACAAGGTATACTTGACCTCATACTTTGATGCAAAGGAAGATCCTAGAAGCAATCTAAACCATAACAAGGAAAACTAAACAACACCATAAGTAACTGACACATGTAGGATAACCTAAGCTGTATATAGGGAAGTGTCATCACATAAGTCCAACCTTGAAGGTAACCCTAGTAGTACCTCTTGACCCTGGCCTCCAGGTGACACTATGTGGCTCAGTGATCCTTTCGCGAAGACAAGGATCCCAACTCCCATCTTATCATATGACAACACTCAAGGCATGGGTAGAGACTCAGACATCTTATTAGTTCATTTTAAACCCCTTTAATGTAACATATTTTCACTTATTAAGTAATTTTCCAATGGATTTACTTAGTAACCGCTTAGAGTGCTGGACCCCTATTGCAAGCCACTTCCCCACTATACACTTAGTTAACCTACCTAGGCTCAAGATCAATACATGAAGATATACAGAATGACAAATCGCATCCTGGTCATTCAAGAGCACATAGGTTCTCAAATAGCCACAACAATAAAAGTACACTCGCAAGATCATAAAATAAAACTTAAATGAATCTGGTTGGGTCTAAGAATTTGGACTATGACATCATCATATAAACACGAACTGACCTCATACAGGATACCATGCAGAAATCAAAATCCCAAAACTTCTGGCTTTATGTCCTAAGGTCATCTAACCCAACAGATACCCGAGACATGATAACATAGAAGAATATATAATTCATTTAATCACGCTCTCCAGACACATCATGGAATAATAACTTCATATTCAGAAAGCATTAAATTAAATAAGGTGCTAACATAATCTCTAAATCAATTTATAAACTCCGCACATAAATACCTCTAGGATTTAGTCACCGATTTTTAGTTATAGTTACAAAGTTATTAAATTCATAGGTGCCCATAAAAATCAGTACTAATCATTCAATAATGGTAACAAAACACCCTCTCCAACTAATTTTCCCAACTATACTATAAAATAATATAAAACTAATTAAAAATTAATTTTAAAACTAATTTAAAATTAAGTATAAATCAATTTAAAAATTAATTATAAATTAATTCATAATTAATTGCAAACTAATTTAAGTTAATAATAAACTAATAAAAAAGTTAATTTAAAAAATAATTTATAAATTAAAACAACCTAATTTAAAAATTAAATAAACTTTATTTACAAATTAAATTAAACTACAAATAAAATTTTAATTAAAATTAAAAAAAAACAATTTACAATTTAAAATCAAAACATATTATGAAAAATAAATTAAACTGCAATGTATGGGGGGGGGTCCCGTGGTACCCACCCCTGCTACCTATCCGCACGGCTCCCCTTTAAAAAGGGTTGAGCTCGGCCAGTGGTTAGCTGCCGTGCCGACAGTCTTGGCTGCCGAGCCAACACAGTCTCCTGCGCACGGGGAGGGGGGAGTTGGTGGCCCCGCCTCCTCTGCCAAAATTTAATTCTTTTAATTTAATTTTTTTTAAAATTTAGATTTTTGATAAATGCAACTGCGGTTGTATTTTTTTATATTTAATTTTTTTTATAGAGAATTCCGAAAACAAAATTTCTTTAAAAGACTTCTTTTCCCTCTTTTTGTCTCTTCTAACAAATTTGCTTGACTGGTGTAAATTTTATTTTTAACTCTGTATATTTTTAAACAGAGAGCCTATTTTTTTTTTAACAATAATTTTTTTTTTCAAAGAAGCATTTTCAAAAGGGGATATTTATTTTTCCCTTCTCTATAGTTCTAACTATAGGCAATTTTAATTTATCATTTTCTAGGAGATCCATAGGTAATTATTCGACGAAATTTCGACAGCACTTCTATACTAGGGTAATATAAATTTTCCTACAGATATTAAGGATCTAGGTTTCCATAACACATATTTCAACAATAATTTCAATCTAGAAACCCTAATACCCTTTTACATTTAATGCTACAAAACAAAACCCTTTGTGCCCACAAACACAGATCTAACATGCAAACTAGAATAAACAAGAAATTGATCTAAGAGTATTTTTTCAATTGAAAACTTCAAACACACAAAATAATCAAGCAAGGAATGACCAAACAAATGATTCTTAGTTTTTTGGATGCATAGAAGATAGGGATCTGAAAACCAGAATTGACATGAACAAGACCCTACCTCAATAACTGTTGAAGAATGCACAATACAAAATCCAAGCAAGGAGAGTTCCAAAATTATGCTCCAAAACCAAGCACACACCCAAAGCTTCCAAAAATTCTCCCAAAAACCTATTATGTTCAAATGAGAGAAGAATCCCCCTAATGAAGATCCATTTCCGCTAATCAAGCAAACCCTCATGCCAACACATTCAGTTAACTCCTAAAAGGACTCTTCCCAAAATTGAAAGAAAATAACAATTAATTAATTAAAATATCTAATTACTTGCACAACTCAACTTTGACTCCTAAATTCAAGTTGAGATCTCTTGAGTTGAAAATACCTTTTCAACCAAATCTTGCA
>MU227243.1:1481887-1504029 GCA_018584345.1 Thuja plicata
ATAACTTAAATATTTACATCACAATAATCCATGCAACTAAATATTTAATTATTTAATTAAGCATAAAAGCTTATTTACTCTAATTTTCAATTAAATACTAATATTCAATAATTGCACTTTAATTAAACTTTCAATTAAGCATAGGTATTTACTTTAATTTTCAATTAATTAAATACCCTATATTTAATAGTTAATTGCAATAATATTCAATTAAATAAATAAAATGATATAACACCCACATAATCACATCAAGCACCTGATATCGAAAACAAGCAAAATCAAACATGCTCAAGGAAAGGGATACTCGAATTCCTATCAACTATATGAATTCAGTCAGGGTAGTCAAAGCAGATACTTGTCCACTAACTAGGACAATTTGGTTTAGGATAGGATTTGGACTTGAACACTATCTCCCCTCTCTCACCATTGAGATTATTGCGATAGGGCACGCTCACTCTTGCCAATTCAGGGAAGACGTAGCCCGGTACCTGCAAACCTGTCATCACCAAGATGAACATATATGCATATATCATATGAAAAACAATGGTTGGGACTAGGTTATCGTGTGGATCTCGCCGAAGCAAGTAAATACAACTCTATCCCATACCATACCAAGCACATCAAACAATAATGAAAACATACAATGATCCATGTGCATATAAATCTAAGGTCAGTATTATTAGAAAACCATAATCGAAATGAAATCCTAACATATACATAAGCATCATAAAATAACCATAAATCACATATACACCAGTGATATAACATACTAACAATGGATCAATAAAATACTAAAATGTAACACATAATATCATCTAAACCATCTGATTAAATCAACACATATATCCAAAATGCCTAAAAGAGTTTGGCATCCACAAACTGAAAAGCAACCTAAGAGGTGGGTATTATAGTTACAGCCAACCCACCGGCAGGAGGACAGGTAGTATAGCTATAGGAGGCTCTTAGGAGGATCCAAGAGAGAGTGAGATAGGCACAGATGGAGCAAGACGAATTTCACACATAGGTGATTGTCTAGGAGACTCGAGTGGCCGAGCGAGACCGAGAGATCCAGGGATTGCAGGAGGCACTAGCTAGAGCTCAGATAGAGGTGAGATATGAGGTTGCTTAGTCATCCTATTACTATGCTGCATACATGATTGTAGTTCTTGAGGTAGTGGACCAGGTTATGCCCTTTTCAGAGTATGCTCGGCCACAAACCACTCCATAGGCACCACCACAGGCACCTCCTTAGCAGCAGGCCATGCCACCTCCTCCATCTCCTCCAGGTGGGAGTGGCTAGATGAGATATTGATATACATTGTTGTACCACCATTTTGATATACTATGCTCGAGTAGCACCCTTTGTACATTTGACCGATCGATATATATATGAGCTCTATTTTGGCACCATTGTACTTTTTTATATATTGCTTCAAATTCGTATGTCTCGTGGGATGTTTCCTATATGATTAGATGTATAGATTAGATATGTATGCCATGGATGAATATGCAGATGTTTATGCACATGTTTTATTTGATGTATAATGCTATGAATGTATGCAATGATAAATGTTAGATGGATAAATGCTATGTATGATTTGATTTATGCTTATAATGGATGCACATGTTTATGGATATGTAAATGCAAATGAATGTATGGAAATGCAATAACACTAATCATCTCATGTAGGATATTGCAATATACGACATGTACTAACCAAAAGAATATGAATGAAGATCAAGAGCGAGTACCAGACACTTGTGCAGTCAAGAGGAATCTAGGACAAAAGATGAGGACCTTCGAAGAATGAGAAGACAATGAAGAGAACCAAAACTATCGCGATGCAAGCCTAAGCTAAATGCAACTCTAGGACTTGGTTTTTGGAATCATCGCATGATTATCATCATCAAGAATTTTGGAACATCGGAGTCCATACAATCCTCATTGGTGCCACTATGACCATGACGATGTGTATATGACTTTCATCAGATAAAATGTAGGAAACAAACATAAGCACCAGGGCACAAAAGCCAAGATGACCTGAACATTGTTTCTAGTTTGATACAGTAAGAGTACACAAGTAAACAAATAGAGAAATAATAGTCAAGGAGATAGTTCCAACCTCCCCTTGGCATACAAATAAACAAGATTGAGGGATGTGAGGCTTTTCCACCTTAATGAAGAAGCTCTTATGACATACACCCTGTTTATTTGATGCTGTCAAATCATCAAAACCACACCTAGAGGAAGTAGACAAAGAAAATATCAATAAAATTTATGAGAACAAACAAAATTCAGAAAAATATTCAATCATAGCTCAACATGTTTCAAAGTTTACGAATGTGCCTATGTTTGGAGTGTTGAAAAACACTGTTGTGCTTGTGAGTGCATTGTGTTTGATTGCTATCAAGAGATGTTTACATTGTGATGTACGATGTGTGTTGAAAAACACAGATGTGTCCAAAGAGAGTGTTGAAAAATATTGTTTTATTGAGGTGTTGAGAAAGACCAGTTGGTGCTAGTAGAGAGTTGTCCTTTGGAACTGACAAAATTACTAACTCGAGTGTAAATTGAAGATGCGATTGAAATGGGGAGCCATGCCCCCCGAGTACTGAATCAATTGATGTCAGATATGCAAATAGCGAGTTGATGTGAGAAATCTAAGTAATATAGTGATAGTAGGAAGACACAGTGAGAACCACTGGTTACTGACGCGGGAGAGATTCTCAAGCATAAAGATCGATGTGAGATCTAGACATCAATAGGTAGACTCAGTGAGAACCAGTGGTGACTGATGCAAAGAGGAGAGAGACTCCAAAAGATAGGACAATGCCCCCTAGACTAGGAAGATGTCCCCGAGTGTGACCAGTTTCAATCCATGTGAAGTCAAGCAAAATCTCAAAGATGACTAAGAGCGAATGTATGAGCAAGAAAACTAAGGTAGGAAAGCAAACTAAAGCAAGAAAGCAGGAGAGAAAATTGCAAGAAAGCCAAGAGATGCCGTGATAGATAGAGCCTTCCGAAACAAGAGGCACCTATTTACCAGATTTTCACCATCTTGGCAAAAATTCTATTTTTGCTACCATGACACATGTTTGCTAGGTTTTCATCAACGAAACATTTTTCTCTTTTTCTCTTTCTTTTTGTATTTTCATTTTTTAAATTTTTTTTGTACTTTTCTTTTTTTGATTTTTTTGTATTTTTTGATTTTTCAAATTTTTTGGTATTATCAAGGTGCCTGTTTACCAGGTTTTCACCAGGATAATAGATACATCAAAGTGCCTGTTTTCCAGGTTTTCACTAAGATGATCATTTTTTGAGGACATTTTGCAATTTTTAGGATTTTCTCAGAATGGAGTATGTACATGAGCATTTATAAGACATCTCAACTGTAGAACTTCTTTAGATGAAGAGCATTGATAGGCTCTTTGAGCTGTACCCCCTTTGTGGTAGAGAGCTGGTAAGCGCCAGACTCAAACACTATAGTGATAACATACAGACCAAGCCAGTTTGGTTCAAATTTTCCTTTCTAGACCCACTGCTATTGATTCTTGGGGTTCTCTCTTAGGACGAGATCACCCAATTGGAATTCTCTTGGTTTGACCTTCTTGTTGTAACTCTTACATATTCTCTTCTGGTATGCTCAGAGATGATCAAATGCCACTTTTCAATGTTCATCGAGTAGTTCAAGCTCTTGAAGCTGAGATATTCTGATATCATCATCAGTAATGAGGCCCTTCAAAGAGACTCGCAAGGTAGGAATCTCAACCTTAATAGGAAGTACTACATCGACACCATAAACTAGAGAAAAGGGTGTGGCCCATAAAGCCAAATTAATTTTGAGATGCTAGTCTCATCCAGATTTGTGTACCGTGTGGTGTAAGATCTTAAGAATGGTCTTATTTGAAGCTTCCACCTATCCATTTCCTTGGGGATAATAGATAGGGGACCAATGCTGAATGATTTTGAACTTATTGCATAAATCTATTAGATCCTTGTTCTTGAATTGCCCCCATTTTTAGTGATTATTGATGAGGGTACACCATATATGCAGATGATGTAATTCAGTATAAACATAGCCACAGAATTGCCATCAGCTATAATGAGAGGCACTGCCTCGACCCACTTGGTGAAATAGTTTGTAGCAGTGATGATGTATTTATGTCCCCTTGAAGAAGACAGATGTATCTGACCCACTAAGTCAAAGGCCCACTGCTGAAATGGCCAGAAGCTGACAAAAGGAATGAGCTCCTTGGCAGGAGCATGGATCAAATTTATATGAAATTGGCATTGTTTGCAAGATTTAGAAAATTTTATAGCTTATTTCTCCATATCCGACCAATAGTAACCAGCTCTAATAAGTTTATGAGCTAGTGTCAGACCGTTTGAATGAGATCTATAGATGCCTTTATCCACCTCTACTAACGCATGCTTAGACTCATCAGGTTCTAAACACCTAAGGAGGGTACCATCTAGACCTCATCTATATAAGTCGTTATCTACGATGACAAACCATGAAGCACTATGGATTAAGTGACGTTTCTCATTTTAGGTGTAAGTATCCAAAATGATCTAGTCACAAAGGTAGGAGTAAATATGATGGTAGTAGGATGAGTCATGTCCAATGACTGAACAGATCATCTGGGATTCAGGGGAATTACAGGCAGGGTGGCATAACATCTCCACTAGGAATTTGTGTCTAAAGTCATTTTTTGGCATTTTTAACATGGAAGCCATAGTAGCCATGGCATCGACTGCTTTATTATCTGCTCTTGGAATTTGCTGGAAAGTAACATGTGCAAAGTATTTCTTAAGATCATCAACCATCTTCTTATAAGGCACCAGTTTTTCATCTTTTGTTTGATAGATGTCATTCACCTGATTAATAACCAACAGTGAATCTCCAAAGACCTTTAGCTCATCGACATGTCATTCAATAGAAATCTTTAATCCATTAATCAAAGCTTCATACTCAGTAGTGTTATTGGTACAAGGAAACATCATTCTGTAAACCTTTGGTAATGAATATTGCTGAGGTGTAATGAACAAGATTCTGATGCCTGACCTCTGCTGGGTGAATGATCCATCAAAGAACATGGTCCATGACTGATGTGTGAGAAGCATGATGGAGTCATCTAGGAACTCAATCCTTAATGGTTGATGGTCTGTAATAGGTGCCTCAGCCAACTAATCTGCAATTTCTATCCCTTTGATAGCTTTTCTCTCGACATATTCAATATCAAATTCACTAAGGAGCATGACCCATTTAGCTAGTCTACCTGTGAGCGTAGCTTTACTGAGTAAGTACTTTAATGGATCAATTTTTGCAATGAGCCTTGTAGTGTGAGCAAGCATGTAGTGTTGTAACTTCAGGGAAGCGAACACCACCACCAAGCAAGCTTTCTCAATTACAGAATAATTCATTTCATAGGAGACCAATGTTCTGTTGATGTAATAGATTGCTCTTTCTTTGTTTTTTTGATATTCTTGAGCCAATAGAGCACCCAAAGATGTTTCTGTAGCTGAGTTGTATAATATTAATGGCTTCCCATGAATAGGAGGCATTAATATAGGTGGATTGGCCAGATATTGTTTGATTTGTTGAAAGCCTTGTTCACATTCTTTGTTCCATTCATAGGTCACACCTTTATGTAGAGTTTTAGTAAATGGTTGTGACTTGTCACCTAGCTGTGAGATGAAGCATTGGATAGACTGAAGCTAACCTTGAAGAACTCTAATTTTTCTAATATTGCAAGGTGGAGGCATGTCCATGATAGCTTGCACCTTTGCAGGATCCACCTTGATTCCTTTTGCGGAGATGATATAACCAAGCAATTTTCTTGAAGTTACTCCAAATGCACATTTCTTAGGATTAAGACACAGTATGAATTTTTCCATACGATCTAGTATAGGGCCTAGATCAGTGAGATGTGCCTTCCTATCCATGCTTTTAGCAAGGGTATCATCAACATTGTCCTCCATTGTTTTGTGCATCATGTCATGAAATATGGTAGTGACTACTCTCTTATATGTTGCTCCAACATTCTTAAGACCAAAAGGCATAACATTCTAGCAGAAAGTACCCCATGCACAAGTAAAAGTAGTCTTTTCTTGATCCTCTGGTGCAATTTTGATTTGGTTGTAGCCAGAGAAGCCATCCATTAGGGAGTACATTTTGTATCCTACTGTCATATCCATAATCATGTCAATGTTGGGTATTGGAAAATCATCTTTTGGACATGCCTTATTTAAATCCCTGAAGTCTGTGTAGACTCTAATAGATTTGTCATGCTTCGACACTGGAACTATGTTGGAGATCCATTCTGCATAATCAATTGCTCTGGTGAACCCAACTTTTAGAAGTTTCTCCAACTCTTCCTTGACAAGTAGAGCCACATGTGGATGCATCTTTCTAAGTTTTTGCTTGACTGGTTTTACACCCGGAGCTATTGACAAGTGATGCATGATGAGATCATGATCTACACTAGGCATGTTAGAGTATGTCCATGCAAAATTTATCTTTTTTCTCCTTGAAGAAATCTATGAATTCCTTGAGTTATTCTACAAACAATGATTTAGGCACATGAATAACGTGTGGATGTTCTTCTATACCCAGATTGACCGGCTGAGTTGGATCAATTAGCACTGGTGACCATTCCTAGAAATGACTTGGAAGCGCATCAAGTATCTCATCCTCAGGCACCTTAGAGAGGTTTTCACCTTCGGATATGTCTATTCTTTTTACTTTTTTTGGGCTCTGACACTGGCACAACGTGGTTTTCACCATCAGAGCACCTATTTTTTCTTCTTTTGATTTTATGACTAAGATACTTGATATCAGCCTCAGCCATGTTGACACTTTCTTCACTAGTGGAGGATGTTACAGTTTTAGTAGCCTGAAGGTAGCAGGCTAGATCATAGCCATTCTGGAATGTGAGGACTTCATTGGATGAGGAAGGGGAATTCCAGTCTATTAGCTTGGGATGTTGGAGTGAGAGAGAAGTGACTGGTTCAAGTGAATTCATAGTATAGTCATCGAAAGCGCTGTCTAGTAAGCTAAGACCTAGAGAAATCTCATCTAAAGGTGTATTCAAATCCTTTTGACTCCTAGCGATCATAGTAGAAGACACATTAACATTCATGGATTCAGACTCATTAGACCTTTCACTAGACTCTTCACCTATGTCGAGAAGCTTTTCATAGGATCCTTCTGAAAGAATATCAAACTCATATTCATGAGAATCTATGTCCGAACTCTGACTGGGATATTTACACCATGAAGGTTTGGGAATTCTTGTGACAACTTCTTGTTCTTGTGCCAACTTCTCTTGAAACTCTGGTGGTATGTACCATTCACCCTAGAAATTAGGATCTTGTAAGACTTTCCATTGTTCGTTGGTTAATGCATCAAATGGAATGGTTTTATTAGAATCATTGTCAGTCTCGACTGAATTGACATGCGGTACAAAATTTTCTGGCTCAGCAAAGAATGTTGCTAGGTTTGGAGGAGTGGGATAAGGAAAACAATCCTCATCGGAGCTATCCTCTATGGTGTCAACTATAGCTGTGCCTTCAGGTTCTAGTGGAGGATCCTATTTTGGCACAAATTTGTTAATCCCTAGATGGAATGAGATCTTCTTGAAGCCTAAAACAATTGTGTCTTTCATCTTTTGACCTGTAGCTTTAATAGGTTCAACTAACCCATTACCATTCACCCCTATTGGACCACTCCCTTTGTATCCAAAGCATTTCATAATTTTAAGACCTTCACTATTAGGATCTAGTTCACGAGCTGGGGCAGTCTACTCAGATATATCCTTTCCTTTGCAAAGCCAAGATTTAATAGCTCTTTCCTCATCTTCATCTTCTAATGGTGTTGAAGCCCGTATAAAGACACCATTATAAACTATTTCAGAAGGAGTAGAAGATTTATTGTTCTCAGAAGGTCTCCCGTAAGAATGAGGAGACATAGGTAGAGCTGTTAATGATAGCACAGATTCTATTTGATACCCCCATGCCTATGTATTTGATTTTCAAATTCTATTCCATGTATCTAAGCTTGGCATCACAGAATTCAGTGTATTCTCTATTAGTAGGAACAAGACTATGAGATGACTATGTGAGCGCATTACAAGAAGAGCCCATACTAATAGGAACTGTTACTTCTGCACCTTGGAAAGGAAATTTAATGCACTAATGATATGTAGAGGGAACTGCTTGCATTTCATGGATCCACGGTCTTCCCAGCAGGATGTTATAAGCAAGAAGGTCCAACACCTAACATGTGACATCGCTTTCAACTGGTCCAACCTGAATGGGTAGCACAACTAAACCTTTAGAATTTCTTTCTTCTTCATCATAGTCCTTGATAGTAATTCTCTTGCGGGAATCTATACGATCTTCATCATAACCTAGCTAAGTGAGAAAGTGAGTAGACAAAATATTGAGACCAGCACCATTATCAATAAGGACGTGGCGGACTAGTTATTTGCCAATCATGACCTCTATATACAAAGGAGCATTATGCAGGTGACTAATCGAGTGATCATCTTCTTCTGAGAAGGAAAAATAGTGCGGTGAAGTCAAGTGACCCACCATGGATTGAAATTGATCAAGATTGATGTCTTTGGGAATGTTAGCCTCTGCAAGGGCTTTATCCAAAATCTACCTGTGAGCAGGCAAGATCTTCAATAGCTCAAAGATGGTTATTTGAGCATTGGTTCTTTGCAGCTGGTCGAGAATTCTATAACTAGAAGTAGGAGGTGTGGGGACCACTTTCATGGTCTTGTTGGTAGGACCAACAAAAACTTTATCCATGGTTTGTTTCGGTGTGGATGTAGTAGCAGGAGGGTCAGGACCCTTGAGAGTGATCTTAGCGTGGGATCTAGTAACAACATTTGCGCAATCCTGAGATGTTTCAGATTCAGATGAGCGATACCCAGGGCCTCTTAATAAAAATGGGGTCTTAGGCTTAGGAACATCCCCGCTCCCCTTAGTAGTAATCACACCACAATACTCCACTTTAATAGGTTCAATCATGTTGATGACATTGTCATAAGTGGTATGTACGTAGTTAACCTTGGCATTATTGTTCTTAGCTTTGGAAGAATCGCCTTTCTTGTGAAGAGGAAAGGGATTTTTAAGTGCCTGGTGATCCAAATTCTTATTATGATTTTCTACAACAATAACCTCATTATCAATCAAATCTTGGACCTTATGATGCAATTCAAGACAAGTAGCGGTCTTATGACCCTTGTTTTGGTGATAGTCACATTATGCGTTGTCGTTCCACCAATGAGGTCGTGGTTGCGGATCATATAGACGCTTGTCCAAAGGAGTGAGAATCTGATTTTGCACCAAATTCTTGAAAACTACATCAAGTGGTTCTCCCAAGGAAGTAAATTCACGCTTGGGTCGAGGGGCCCAAGGTTTGTTGCTAGAGAATCTAGACGGTGGTTGAGTGTTTGTTGCAACCTTTTCAACAACTTTGGTTGCTTGTATACTAGAAGTGAGATTGAAAACTAGTTTTGAAGAAGCTGGTCACATTATCAACCACTCCATCATTCACAATGTCCCTATTCTTGTTGAAAAACTTCCCTTTATCTTTGTTGGAAGAGGAGAAACCTTGTTTTTTGTCTTTGTATAAATTCAACTCCCCTTTCTTAACCATAAACGCCTCTATCCTCATAGCTTGCTTAATCATGCTGTAAAAATTAAGGGGACCTTGAAGTTGTACTTGATACCCAAAGTCGGGAGTGAGATTGTCCAAGAAGATATCGAGTTTCTCAGATTCGGGTATTTTACGAGGATACTTTGTGCAAAGTTGTCTCCATCTCTGGAGAAATGTCAGGAATGGCTCCCCTTGTCTTTGCTTGAGATTGAAAAGGTCCCTGATGTTGATGGGATGCTGTATGTTGTGAGAATAATGCTGTATAAAGAGATTTGAAATCTCATCAAAAGTCTTAATGCTGGTGGGTAGTCAAGAAAACCACTCCATGGCAGGTCCACCCAAACTTTGGGGAAAAAGATGCATCAAATAGGTTTGATCATGAATAAACTCCACAGATAGGGCCCCAAATTCCCTTAGATGATCCTGAGGATCAGTGGTACCCAAATACTTATCATACTTAGGGAGTTCCACACCTTTGGGAAAAGGTGGCATATAAAGACTCCTATCAAAAGGAAAAGGACAGATGCTCTCCATCATGAATTGTTGTGTGGGTTTGTCCTTATCCTTCATAAGTTGGCTAATTTGATTTTTCATATCTTGAATTACCTTGTATAATTTGGTTGTCTGAGTCTCTTCTTCTTTAGCCACAAGTGTTTCCACTTGGAAATTTGGGGGTAGCTTAACTCCTTGTTTTACCAAATCTAGAAAATATTTCTCTTTATCTTCCACAAGGAGAATATCCATCATCTTGATGAGAGCCTTCTTAGATTTTGTAGCATCTATGTTATTTTGAGTTATTGGCTCATCATCATTACCAAGGATCTCATAAATGCTTTGACTCTGATCTTGACCCTGGTCATGTGGAGGAGGACGATGGTGATGTTGCTCCTCTTGTTGACCCTTATCATTTTGAGATTGGTCGTGGGCTCCGCTATATTGACCTTGTAGGAAATCAAAAGGAGTTTCCATGTCATTGATGTGGGATTGTGCCGTGTCCACAACTTTAGTATGAGTATGAGTATTGAGTTGAGAATTTGTGGTCAATATAACTCTTGGCAGATCAAAGGGGTTGATAGGATGAAAAGGATTGATATGTTCAAAAGGATCACTAAGGCAACAAGGATCCTCAATAGGGTCAACCCAAACAGGTGACTTTCTGAAGCTTTATTGATATGAAAGAAATGGATTTTGTTGATCTTGAAACAAAGGATTGTAGCACAAATGGAACACTAGTTTCTGATTCAGACTGGAATCTATACTAAATGGGGTAGAGGAACGTGAGGAACCCTCTTGACTATTAGATTGAAAAATGGGTTCAGAATGACCTTTTCCTTGATTACGAGGTTTACTTCTACCTATTACGGAACCATGAATGGGAAATATATTTCCACTTCTAGTTGTAATAGGCATAGATGAAGATGAAATGAGAGAGAACTTAGGATCCAACTCAGAACTCTATCTCTAGAAATAGTGAAAAGGAGATAAAGGCTAGAACAACCAAGATGTGAAATGCATTGGGCACGAATCATCAAGAGTATGGCTAGAATAGTCGAGATGTGACTATCGCGTCGCAAGGTACAAAAGCACAGAAAGGTAGGATAGAGACAAAGAGACAAAATGAGTATGAGAAAGAATCAGTCAGTTCACAACTCGAGACAATCAGTTTCAGATTGCAGACAATAGGGAAACAGGTAATCAAATCTCAGACAAAGTCAGATCAGGCAAAAAAATCATCAGTCAATGGGAAATAACTCACTATTTTAGGACACCAGAGGACAGATTCATGCGAGAAAGTGCTATTTTGTGCAAGGAAACTCGTAACTGCGTGCAAGAAAATGAAAGCTCGCACGAGGAAGTGCTCAGTTTCTAAAATATCGCGTGAGAAAACTCTAGATTTTGATAGACCAACTCAATTTTCAAGATAAAAATCAGATTTTGAGACACAGTCAGCACTGTTCTCTGACATAATTTCTAGATTTGGGACAGTTTTATGACAGTGTAGATCAGCAATCTCAGTTTGAATGTGGTAAGCAATTGTTAACAAGCACAAAGTTTTGATCAGACAATAGTGTTGCAAGTAGTCGCAAACAGTTCTACCAAGGACAAGGTAACTTGGCAGAATCATGGGAGTCTTTGTTTAATCATGATTGGATAGTTTAAGGCTAAAAAAACACTTATTTATCCCTACAAAAAAATGGTAGAGAAGACAAAATCTGTACCTCACTGTCTTATGCATATGCATGCACCTCACACAACAATGTCACCCTTGAGAGAGTGCTCATGTTTTTGGTGTTTCCAAGAACTCAACAATATATGTTCAAAGGTTACCCTTAAAGTAGGGGCCAGCATCATATACCACCTCAAGAATCCAGGTGCATACCTATGTTGAGAATCTAGGGGAAAGATTCTTCCCCCTCCTTGTGCACAGATTATGTCTTCTTTCGGAGGTGATCCGGGTAGGCATCTAACTAAGAAATTTTTTAGTGGGATTCCATTCATAATAACCTTCGGTGCCCCTGATACAGGGCTGGGACCTCATGGCCACACCAACACTTGAAAGTCATACACCCCTACAAGTAGGGCTGGGAGCGGCACCGCTTGGTACAACAAGCAAGGCTTTCTCAAGATGATAGTTAGAATCATGAGAAAGAAGTTACCATAGATTTGGAGTCTTTGAACTCAATAAAGCATGATTTATTATAGTGAGGTGGAATCATCGGTGATAGGTGTGTACTCACTTGGGTCATTCCTGGAGGTTTAACTTCCGGCAGACCCTCTAAAGGTGACACAACACTTGGCTTGGATTTGAGGGTTGGATTTTCTGATTCTCTCAAAGAGAGAAGAGCATACTTCTCTATCTCTTCACCTTACCCAAACATGCAAGACATATTCATCACCGAGATAACTCTCCTCCAACCAATTCACAAGCCTTTGGGTTTCTGATTCTCTCAAAGAGAGAAGAATATAATCCCCTAACAAGTGAACGTGCTAAAGGTTCATTGATCTTTCCTCGCTTCCCTAGGTCTCCAGCATACTAGCAACATATGGGTCTTAGATTCATCCATGGGAATCACTTCCATGTAATGAAGAGCATAGTCCCCTATTTTGCTATCAAGATTCCTAAGAAATTTTAACAAGGCCCTATTTATACTATGTGAAGAAAGTGAAAAAACAAGCACAATGTTTTTAGAATAATCTTTAACAATTGTCCTACAAGCAAACTGTTAGCAAGTTTGTATCTTTGTCAAGCGACCTGTAGCCCAATGTTATGCTGTCAGAAAAATCAGAAAGATAAGAAACACTAGAATGTTAGAATGATTAGAAAAATAGAAACTGTACTTGCAAAATAGTGAACTTCTTAAAAAACTAGACCTGAGTCTCGCGCGAGGAAGTACATGACTTCTCGCAAGAAATTGCAAGGCTTCACGCGAGGAAGTGCAAAACCTTGCGCAACCTACTCATAATTCTTGTGCGAGAATCCATACATAGACAAGTACGGCTGTACGACAAAGTACAAAATTTTATCAAAAAAAAAAATGTGAGAGTGAGGTCAGAAATCAGCTTTCTGCCCCATGGTGGGCGCCAAAATGTGTGTGCTTGAAAGTGACCTCTAAATCAGGCACAAACACAACATGGTCATTGCTCAATCATCAAATTCGTGAAAATTAACATGAATTGTCCATTCCACAAATTTGATCGAATCAACCTTTTGCCTCCTATTTAGTTGGGGTTTTTCAATTACTCTCAAAACAAGAGCCAACAACCATGATCATTGCTAAAATGAAGGATTTTAAAGCATTATAAAAACTAAAATTGAAACTATTCTATGTGAGAAATGCCATTACAATATAAGAATGAAAGTGCATATTTTAAGCTAAGAACTTGAAAAATATGATAGAATTAAGCTATTTGATGTATAAGCAAACTAATTTAAGATGCAAAATGATATTACTCTAAATGAAATTAAGCTAAATTATGCAACAAAATCTTGAAAGCATGAAAGAAAATTAAGACAAGAATTGGCTATAGTTTAGATACTCTCAAAAGTGCTCCTCTTAAATGAAGAAAATGAAGTCCATAATATAGAAGAACTTGGAAAGAGGATGAAGAGTTTCTTGGAAAGAAACAGCTGACTCTTCATCTCCATGGAGGAAGGTGAGACAAAATTTAGGAATTATTTAATTAGATGAAGGAATTATTGCCACATGAGTGACTTTTCACACAGAATTATGGAATTCTTTTTGAGGATAATCCATTCAAATAATTAAATAACTATTCAATTCCTTTTGATGTGTATTAGCTAAAGGGGGTGGAATTAATTTAATTTAAAAGCACTTAGGACTTTAGAATTAAATTAATTAATCATAGGGATTTTTAGCTAATAAACCTTGAAAATTTAGAAATTAAATATAGTGTGAGATTTATGCAAATTTAGGTTTTCTACATTTGAGACTAAGTCAATTAAAGTCAATTAGGAAGGAGAATTTTCCTAGTACAATAGGACTTCGATGATGAGAAAATGCACCAAAATTGATTAGAATTGTAAGGTGCCAATTTTGGGATGTTACATTTTGCCCCTCTTTGAATTGATGTGTGAGCAGCGCGTTGATTCAAAGAATAGTCTGATGTGAAGATGAAGATTTTGAAAGTCTAGGTTAGGTTTCCAAGACACCGATCAGATCGAGAATCAGAACCATCTTTAGAACGAAGCATGATTCTCTAAAGTCTAAGTTATATTATGAAGACAATGGTCCAAATACCACTTGCGAGAAGATCTGAATCGGGGTTAGATTGCCCCAATGTCCACTAATAGCTGATGAAGAATTAGGACTACGTCCAAAATTGGGGTTAGATTGCCCCAATACAAAGGTTAACCCTCTGAGATCTAGGTTAGGTTGCCTAGATAACAGTCTGAAAGAGATTTTGAGAGTCATCTTCAGAATGAAGCATGACTTTCAGGAATTAGGGTTAGATTTCCCCAATACCCAATGACATTTTAAGAATCATCTCCAAAACGAAGCTTGATCCTTGAGGATCCGAGTTAGACTGTTCAGATACCTAGAAATATAGATGACAAGATGACAAGATGCGAGGCATCAAGATGCCCCTAGAGATTCAAGATCATGGAATACCCAGTTTTGACCATCAGGTATGAAAACTAAATATGCCCCAAGTGATGAGATGCCCCTAGCAATGGAGACTTTTGATTCAGATCAGATTGATTCGAGAATGATGCAAAAAGATTCAATGATGCAATCATCCTGCCCCCTTGGGAGCGAAATCGAAAGATGACAACAGAAAGATGATCAACAACAAAAGATTATATATAGAAGCAAAATCAAAGATCCAGAGAAATTCAGAGATAGATCAAGAGAAGGCAAAATTGATTTAGAGCGATCGGAAAGTCCTGTTGACTAGGTTTGACCATAGTTGACCAAGTTTGACCAAAATTGACTTTGATGAAAAGATCATAGAAGCCGAGAAAATGATGACAAGAGATGATTCTGACAAGAAAGCGACATCAAAATGTTGACTGCACAAGCATCTGATCGTGTCGGTCCCAAAATTTTAAAACGCGATTTCGAGCTACTTAGGAGTGTCAGATTTTGATTTCGATCACGGAAATGGATTCAGAATGGTCGATTTAGCCAAGGGTGCAATTTTTGTGGAAAATGGAGCACTTTTGAAAATTAGGTCAAAAGCTATATAAGGCCCGGAGGGGTCATTTTCAAATCATTATTCACTTTTGACCTTAGCGATGGTGAGAGCTCCAACTGACATTGATAACATTCCCGTGCATACACATCGATTCAAGCACTCTTGATGACATGACTGGCCACCGAAGTATGACACACCTGTAAGTAATAAAAAAACCATCTTGCATTTCAAATTTTTTATCACTTTTTAGATCATTTTAGCATATTTTTGAAGCTTTTTAGGTCTGTCATGTTAAATTTTGCACAAGGATATAGTTCCCTCACGCTAGCCTAGGTCACCCCTCACATGAGAAATCAGATTCCTCGTGCGGGATAGGGCTTCCTCATACGGGGCCCCTTCGCGAGCTCGCACAAGGTGCACGTCGATGCTGTGCAAGATTTCATCACTAGTGATGGAATATCGCGTGAGAAGAGATCCTGTCTCGTGCGAAATAGAAATCTCGCGTGGGAAAACAATTTCCTTGCATGAGAATCCTTCTCAGTCCAGAAAGTTGTCATCCTTGATGTTGCAGAGTCAGCCAGTTAGAATGTGTCAGAACTGTGTTTAGGATAGATACACAACTGCATTTTTCATCATTGTTTTGAAAAACTATCATGTTGAGATACTGATCAAATGTCATCGCTTGCTTTGCAGGTTGACTTCCCTAATATTGCATTATGGTCTCATCATCCTGTCATAGGTGAGTTGCTGCGGAGACTGTCAGATGCTGATGGTGCCCATCTCAATGGACTAGGTTTATCATATCTTCGTGATGCACCTGATATTTGGGTAAATCACGGTCTATTGGGTGCCCTTGTCGAGCATTTCCATTCAGAGATGAACACATTCCACTTTCTGCAGGGGGAGATGACAGTCACTCCTGAGGATATTTATAGTATCCTGAGAGTACCATTCCATGGGGCTCACGTGGAGTATGATACCCAGCCGAGGGTGATCTTCCAAGATGATCTGGTGATGGGTCGAGCCATTTCTTGGGAGGATTTGATGAGTAGGTACAACGTAGATCATACATTGGCAGTTGTCTTGGGACTGTTCTTGAGTTGCTACCTGGTACCGAAATGAGGTTAGTATGGATTGGAGTAGGGCTGGGGGGTCATGCTGCAGACGATGTTAGCTCCACCAGTAGTGAGATTTAGATGGGGCGAGTGTATGCTCACGCAGATGTATCACGAGGTTCATGAGATAGTGTGTCAAGGTGTATGGACCATGGTAGCAGGGGCCTTCATCCTACAGATCTGGGCTTGGGAGCACCTTCCCGTATGTCGGCCAATTTTCCATGAAAATTGGCAGCCCTTAGAGCCATATATATACAACTATGCAGGTCCTATGACTCAGCCAACACTGGGTAAGATTGATCAGTGGTGAGCTCAGCTGGATGACATGGCAGCAGTTATATGGCGGCCATGGATAGCCACCGAGGTTTGGGATGATGCATGACATGAGTTACCACATATGTTTTGCTCATGTCCTTTGATCGGGTGCACCATCAACGTTATTGAGCGCTTCCTGTTGACACAAGTCTTATGCCAGTTTGGGAGACCTGAGGACATCTCTCAGGAGTATTATACATACACCCGATTCATTGATGAGACAAAGAAGGACTGGCAGAGATAGTTAGACCGAGGTAGGAGCATGATAGATGCTTGGGTACCACCAGCGAGGTGGGATTACTTAGTAGGGGTGACAAATGTAGGGATGACTCTTGCATAGTGGGATCATATTTTAGTGCACCCCTTTCCTAGATTTACAAATCTTGTGTGCATGGGACCACATGTATAGCAGGTGGTACAACCACCACCACAGTAGCAGGCATAGTGGCTGCCACCACAACAATAGGCACAACAGCTGCCATGACAACAAGCACAACATCCACTACCTTATTAGACACCACTTCAGCAGAGAGTACCACTGAGGACCTCTTAGATTCCCATTCCTTCTAGACCTATGGGTTTGGACGCAGGTGCAGGGAGAAGTGGTACTCAGGAGAGATCCACTTAGTAGGGAGAAGATACCATTATGACTGATACTGTTATAGCTGACCCACTGATAGGAGGATAGGCAACACATCTACATGAGGCTCTTAGGAGGAGCCGAGAGAGAGTGAGACAGGCACAGAGGGAGCGAGATGACTTTCGCACACAGGTGATTGTCCAAGAGACTTGAGTGGCCGAGCGAGATCAAGAGATCTAGGGATTGCAAGAGGCACTGGCTAGAGCTCAGATAGAGGCGAGATATGAGGCTGCTCAGTTAGCCTATTACTATGCTGCATACATGATTTCAGTTCCTGAGGCAGTAGACTATGTTCTGCCCTTTTTAGAGTATGCTAGGGCATGGGCCACTCCATAGGCACCTCCTCTACAGCAGGCCATGCCACCTCCTCCACCTCCTCCAGGTGGGAGTGGCTAGATGAGATATTGATATACATTGTTGTACCACCATTTTGACATACTCTGCTCGAGTAGCATCCTTTGTACATTTGACCGATCAATATATATATGAGCTTGATTTTGGCATCATTGTACTTGTTTATATATTGCTTCAAATTTGTATGTCTTGTGAGATGTTTCCCATATGATTAGATGTATAGATTAGAAATGTATGCCATGGATGAATATGCAGATGTTTATGCACATGTTTTATTTGATGTATAATGCTATGAATGTAATGCAATAATATATGTTAGATGGATAAATGCTATGTATGATTTGATTTATGCTTATAATGGATGCATATGTTTATGGATATGTAAATGCAAATGAATGTATGGAAATGCAATAGTACTAATCATCTCATGTAGGATATTGCAATATACAACAGGTACTAACCAAAAGATGGGCATATTCAATGACAGGTACTAATCATCTCATGCAGGATATATATAGCAGAACTGTGCAATTAAAAAGGAGATGGGCATATTCAATGATTGGGCTCTGTTTCATGAGTAACATTCTCATTTGAGTGGAGGCCAAGTTCAACAAAGAATCCTGAGTTCACCTCTCAGCTACAATAGGCAATGCTAGTATGGATGCATTATTAAGTACAAATTTATCAAACATTCATACATTCAGCAGAGCCAACAAAAGATGAAGTTCATTTCTTGATTATAGTAAATAGTTCTTGCAATGGGTTTATCATTAAATATAGATTCATCAATAGTAATGAATACAAACTTCTAGTTCAATAGAGGCTTGGGTGTAGAAAAGTGTAAACAAGTTCAAATAAGGATGCTAGTATTAGATACATGAAGACAACATGACAATTAGACTCAAGAAAAAAAGGCAGACAACATTCATCACTTTTCGAGCGAAAAATCATGGAAAGGAAGCGGTAAAAGACATGGTGATATTAACAAAGCTAGGTATAAAAAATACAAATCATTTGTCAAGAAAGGTGGAAACCCATTAAAGCCCAAAAACCGTAACCTGTATTGAAAAAAAAACTATCTACTATGACAACTAGTTGAAAGACAGAGCGCCAATGAAAAGAGGAAATAACTTATCTATGAGTTGTAAGGTCATGGTGGAGAGAAAAGATGCATGGACATCGCCATGATTCATGGCATCCAAACTCCAAGGTTGACTCCAACGCCAAGAGGCAGAGCTCAAGTTCAAGTAGAAAACAAAAGCAATTAACAATATATTATGGCATGTAAAGAATAGTGTGAATCCAACACCAAGAGGTAGAGCCCGAGTTCATACACAAGGCAATGTCATGTATTATGGCATTTAAAACCCCAAAGTTCCAAGTGAAAAGCCACATAAAAAAGGAGATCTCAAGTTCAAAGAAGATGCATGGGCATCACCATGTTGCATGGCACCAGATTCCAAAGTTACAAGCCAAGCGAATATGAATTTCGAGTTTAAATTGAAAGAATCAAATACCTGCACCATTCAGAGAACATGCAAACTATAGTGGAGGCCGAGTTCCAACTGATAGAAGCCCAAGCTTCTTACCAAGAACATGCAGAAACAAAGCGCCATACCTTATGGCATTCAAAACTCCAGTTAAAATGCAGGTTACTTACAAAGAACCCACCATGCCAAAGAAGAGGGTAAAACTCTAGTATGATTGATACAGATAACAACTCCCAGATAGCTACAAGAACTCTAGATTATCATAAAAAATAGAGAAGACAAGAAACAAGCCTAGAATCACAACATGATGACATAGAGAAGCAAAAAAAACAAACCCTAACATCTCTCCCAATACAAACTGCAAAAATGAGATGCAATAATACCTATGCCAAATTTGATAAAAATTTGGAGTCCATCAAAGTACTATGGAGGAGTTAAAGACTAGAGTGCATGACAGACCTCTCCTACTTCCACGACAACACATCTCATGCTTTAAAAGATGAATATTTTTTCCATTGAAATTGGTCTTGTTGACCTTAGTTATGGAGGTGTCAATGTTTAGGCTTGGTTAGGATTTCATATGATGGAGTTAGGGTTTAGGTATTTTTGGGGTTTTTCATGTAATATTTAATGTCTTGTTAATATCTTTTGTTAAAAAGATATATTTTAAAAGATATCAACATTAGAGAAGCATGAGTTAGGGATATATTTTGGGCATAATTTATGCCTTGGAGTTAGGGTTTTCTAGCTTGATTTTAGGAGTGATTTTAGGGATTGAGTCCATTTTTGAATTAGCTGATTTGAAGGCTTTTAGAGGTATTTGGATTTTTGAGATTTGTCTTGAGGGCTATATATTTGAGCTTCCGATTCATTTGTAGGGGTTCATAATTTGGGGAATAAGAGGTATTAGTAAAAATATTGTTATGATTAAGTAAAAATAGGTTTTACAAGGACTCAAAACCTTTAAATAGAGATATACAAATATTTAAATAAAGTACAACAACAACTGTGTCGAGGCACCCAAAAAAGACAGCCAATAAAAAAATCTAGCAGATAGAGTAGCTAGCAATAGTCCCAAAGATAAACTAATAAATAGGGACAACACAAAAAAGGGGAGGGCCTAGGAAAAGATAGCTACATGCCATCAACCATTTCCTGGGTCCGAATCACCATAACCTCCATCTGATTGATAGTATTTTTGAGATCACCTTTGTCCTTCTCTTTTTCCACCTTGGGCTCATCTTTTTGGTGCTAGCCCTAGTGCGAGTTCCTAGGCCAGCCAGATCCTTGACAACTTGGCTATCCTTATCGCTAGTATCCTACTCTAGCTTCTCCATCAAACTCTTGGTATGCCCTGTATAAGCTTTGAGACTCTTCAAAGATTGGTCCCTAATCTTTTGAACCTTGTCCTCTAGCTTGTCCACCTTGGCCTTCAGGTTCTTGATCTGCCTCATGCTATCTTCTTCAGCAACACTGTCCTCAAAGTCCTTGTACTACTTTTCCAATTTGCTGACTCTATTCACCAATTCAACCTGTGCTTCCGAATTCCTGACAACATCTTTCATTTCCCCCAGACAATCAGCAACAGATTTCTCCCCAATACCAACACGTTTTAAAATGTTCATTTCCCCCTTCATACCCTCAATTTGATTCTTCAAGTTAACATTATCACCTAACATTTTGCTAATTAAACCAGAAAAATATGTAATGCAAGCTTTACTATGGTCTAAATCCTTAGGTTCAAATGTATTACCTATATCATCATTGTGGTGGGTTTCCTCCTTCCCAATAAGTCCCTTCCCTGAATCCTCCACCATTTCTTCTTCCTTCTGCTCTTTATTCTCCATGCTCTCAGTAGGGTTAGTATCATCCTTTCCCTCATCCTTCTCCTTGTCATCCTCCTCATTTGAGGAAAACATGATTTTCCGCTTGCTGGGATTTTTCCCTTTGTTGGTTTTCATATCTCCCCTCTTACTTTTCTTAACCCCAAATTTAGGTTTAGTCCCCTTATCTTCATCCTTGGTATCCTTTTCTGTCTTAGTTTCCTCTACTGGAGTCATCTTCTTAGCCTTAGTATTAATTTTTCTATCACTGTCCTCAGATCTATCATCCTCCGTATCCTTCTTAGTATCAGAGATTTTGATGTGGGTTTTCTTTAGGGTTTTCGAGGAAGAAGACCCCCTTTTTATTCCCTTCTTAGGGGTTTTATACCCCTTTTTCTCCTCTTCCTAATCCTTAGTGTCTTCTTCATACATACTTTCCTCCTTGTCTCCTTCCGTGTCTTCCTCATCTTTTTGAGTCCTTTTAACCAGAGGTCTCTCCACCTTCTTGGATTTAAGAACTTCATAAACTAACACCATAAGCCCTTGGTGAGAGGCGTGATCCTCCTTTGGTTTCTTTTGCATACTATTAATGGTGAAATCAAGTGAGCTGAGCAAGTAAAAAGGCAAACTGACCTTCATATTATGTCTAAAGTGGTTAAGAAGCATGAAGTGGTGGCCATAGGCCCTAGTGAACCTGTGAGTGTCAAATGATGCACCTGTTACCTGCGACACAACACCTCAATAAGTCATTAGATTAGTGAAAAATAGCATAAAAGAGTAATGGTTAGATACAAATCACTAAAATTGACTTATTTCTCTCTATCTAGGAAGAGTTTGAATAATTCCATAATCATGCCCTCAGATTATGCACCATTCAGTGACAATACACTCCTAAGAATGAGAGATTTAATTGAAAACTAAGCTAAATGATTAGAAAGCATGTAATTATGCTATGAAAACTGACATTATAACAATGCATGGAATTGAAACTAAAATGCTATAGATATCTAAACAGCATAACAATGCAATTTAACTCTAAAAATGAGGGCCATTTGCTCTCAAAAATGCCTTCTATT
>MU227243.1:1524948-1535853 GCA_018584345.1 Thuja plicata
TTTTATTGCTTTTGATAATTAATTAGGACTATAGCCATTTTAATTAAATTAATAGGCTAGGGGAATGGGTTTAAAATGCAAGTGATGAGATAGATTAATTCCTTTATAATTAAACACTTTAGCCATTATTTGAATTTGATAATATTTGATTGGTTGAAATTTATTTGAATTGTATGGCTGAAGTAGTTAATATAAATTAGTGATAAAAATCACCTAGGAAATTAAATTTGATTTAATAATAAATTATGCCAAAGTAACATTGTCTTGACATAACAGGGGGTATGATCACACCTAGGGAAAATAGGGTCTATAGTTGGAACAGACCAAATTTAGGTGGTTATAGAACCTACCATCTAGAGTGATGTAGCTGATGAGAACAAACATAACATATTGCCAATGTCTAGATATGCGCATAGGGTCATGATAAGAGGTGCCCACCTTCACCAGCTTAGCCCTTTCCTTATCTTCTTCATAAAAATTCTCCCACGCCTTGTCCGAGATAAGCCTATCTCTATAAAATTTAAACCCTTCCATCCCCATACCAGTCACCTCCGCAATAACCTCCTTGGTGACTTCCATATATTGGTTGCCGACCATGACCTTCCCATTTTTCTAGGTCCTCAAAAAGATTATCATGATAGTGGAGTTGCACCCATGAAGCCTCTCTAGGAAAACCGTCAAACCACCCTCCACCAAGATCTTCCACACATCATCCCTTTCATGCCATTCATCACAATTTGCAGGTTCCACTTGCTTCTTGTTACCTCCCATATCTTCTCTATGGTTAAGATTAATCTCTCTGTAGATGACTTTGCAAATTCTATTTGAAATATCCCGCCTCCCTTTCATAAAAATGAAGTTCACCCAGAAAATGTGCCACTTCCAGCTAATAATTTCCACTAAGTACATTCCCCTTAGATGGTAATGATGACATGTCACTTTTTCCATAAACAAATATTTAAAACTTACCATTTATGATCACTTTTTTATTGCTTCACAAACGATCATTATTCATCAATAACTGCACTTGAACTAGCATGTCAACATCACCTCCCCATTGAGTCACTGCCTCCATTTTACACGCCATGTTGGTAGCCAATCAACCACCCCATTGGTTTCCCAGTAGTTATGTGTCACCATACAATTACCAAAAGAATGAATTAAGGCTTTATCCTTTTGCATAATATTGTAAATAGACCACGATGTAGGGGTAAGACAATTCAAGAAATTTACAATGTTGAGAGAGTCATCTTCAATCCAAACTTTCATGCATCCTTTTTCCTTAGCCATGATGAGACCATGAAGGGCATTAGTGGCCTCACCAAGATGGTTGGTCTGGAAACCAATAGGGACAACTTTGATACCCTTACAAACCCCATTCTCATCCCTAACGACAATTCCACATCCCACCACCCTTGGGTTGCCTTTCAAGGCCCCATCAAAGTTGACTTTCATCCACCCCCTAGCATCAACTCTCATAATTTTGTTATCCTGCTTCCTAAAATTCTCTTTTATCTTCCATTTTTGAAATAAGACAATATCCTCCTCCAAGATTGGTTCCATAATTCTATCTTTTAACACTGCATTTTCTTTAATATCTCTCTTTATCTTGTAAAAAACCTTCTTGACATTTTCCTCTTTATTCCTGAAAACTCTTTCATTCCTTTCTCTCCAGATTCCCCAACAAATATAGGGAAGAGAAAATGTATTAGTGAACATATTGTTCCTTTGCATCTTTTCCTTGTATTTTGTAACCATTTTTGCAGATTCTGGAGATAATAAAGTTGGCCCTATTATTCATATATCTTTTCTGAGTTTTGCTATCAATCCTTCCAAGTTTTCTGCATTTAAGTGTATTGTGTCTTTCAAGCATAGATTAGTGAATTGTTCCAAATTCCTATTCTAAGTTATAAAGAATATATCTTTTGCAAAAATTACCTATCTGTTGGCTGAATTATTACCATTAGTGGCACAAACCCTAATAGTGAATTCTAGGTCATCCTAGGTGTTGTGAAGTGAATGTTATTGCAAAGTTTAGTAATGTATATCCTATAAGTACAAATTTATATTTCTGACAGATTCTCAATCCATTTTGGTGTATCACCTTCTTAATTAGTATTCATTGTTAGTTATCCTTCTCCCTTTTCCCAAAACCAAGAAAATTAGTATTAGGTAATATTCCAAATCAAATAGGAACCGACCTAGAATCTGGAGACTCGTTGTCTCTTCCACCAAGGAGAACACTTCCATGTTTCAAGAGGATAGCTAGATTCCAAATCAAGCTATAGTCACAATCCTGATTGACAACACAAATCCCTGGGACAAGCAATGTATAACTCTGTACTTTCAATGGTCAACTGACTAGTTTAAAATAAGTAAGCAGGCCAGGAGTCTAGCTCAACTTGAAAAACTTGCATTACTTATGACAACTTGATCCTATTCCCCAGTAGAGTCACCATTTTTTTGGTGCTTGAAATGATTTTATGCCTAGAAAGCTACCAATATACCTAAAGATTGATCTTAAAGAATAGTTAATTCCAAGTATGGGAACTTAAAGTAATTGAACCAACTATAGGGACAAGACTACCCTCTACACTATTGGTTATGCAAGACCAAGGCAGGTACACCTAATCCAGCTCAATATATAATAATTTGCAACTTCTTTTGGATTTAGAACAACAGAAAATGCTAATGACAATACTGAATGAAAACCACTCACTCACTAATTATCAGTTATCATGAAGAACATACAAAAAAATAACAATGAAACTTTAAAGGATTTCTGAGTTATCTTTATAATTGAAGAATATAGTCAAACCCAACCAAACATGTATCAAAGTAGAACCTATTTATCTCAGACCAGTGCCTTATCTATTGGGAAATATCCTTTAGGTAGATATAGAAACACAAAAATCAACTATTGTCAAATATTCCAAGGCATAAATACAACTATCCCAAACCCATACTACTTATAAAATCCTGGTGCTTATCAAAATGAGTTTATGTTTTATTTAGAGTATCATTTAATTGATCCTAGACCAAAACTCAAAAATAAAAACACATACACAAATAAAATCTATGCAAATGAATTAGAAAATTTAGAATTCATGAGATGAACACCAAAGGAGAGACTGAACTCTAGATATTTGTATTAAGTGTGAAGAATCATATTTCTGTATACAAATTACAATCAGATATATACCACTTAAATAATATGCTACAGACCTTCAAATTTATTTCTACTTATGACACTTATCTAATATATCTGCTATATTCCCTGACTAAAAAATTTACATATGCTGACAAGACTCAACTTTCCAGCCCTTTTCCAATGATCTTGGAAATCATTTTATAGAGGAGGATTGCAACAAGCTATAGATCAATTGGACAAAGGAAAAAGTATATGACTCATATAAAAGACAAAAATAAAAGAGAAGTGATAACCACTTTGTTACAAGATTCTTCCAAGTATTTTGTCATATGACTGCATGGTCCTTGCAACTACTTCAAACTTGTTCTAATCCCATCATATGGAATGATTTTCCTTTGTCTCCTGATACAAAGATATTTTGTATCCACTGTCCATTTCAAAATACTGGAGGGACTACCATCTGTTGAAAATCACAAAATATCACTTTCCTATTAGTCACTTCAATTATATTAGTCCTTCCTGGATGTGAACATCTCACCATTTGGCGAAGGGAGGTTAATGAATTCATCTTTCTCACTATTCAGTTCATCGCATTCTATCTTTATTTGTTCAACTTTGTTTTTCCAGAACCCAAAGAATGATCTGGCCTTTTCAATGATCTCCACAGTTTGAGAAAATAAAAGTGTGCTTTCCAAGTTAATGATACTATTAATTCCTATTGACAACTCTTCACC
Source organism: Thuja plicata (assembly GCA_018584345.1). Classification (NCBI taxonomy): domain Eukaryota; kingdom Viridiplantae; phylum Streptophyta; class Pinopsida; order Cupressales; family Cupressaceae; genus Thuja; species Thuja plicata. Next base: position 1,528,834 of record MU227243.1, read on the forward strand.
CATCTCCCTCATCCAACTGGCTTCCCTTTTTAGTTTGTCACCTTTTCTGAAGAGGCTAGGGAATATCTCAAAATGGGCCTTTGAGTACTCTTTCCTTAAAGTCTTGGCCTTTTTATGAATGATACTTATTTTTATGTATAAATATAACAAATCCTTGAGGATTTTGTAAGTTCCTTTTAATGTATCATCAACATTCTCTTCCTTTTTTGATAAAGAATAAAATAATTTCAACTCATTTTTTCTTCCTTTGCACTCTTGCACAATCTGCTCCAACCTAGCCTTATCTTCTTCAAAAGAATCTAAAATAATCATGATATCTTTCCCATTCAAATAGATAGAAGAAGGCTCTATATTATTAGCGAAATGCATGAGTGTATCTCTTATTTTTTCCTCATACCTTTTTTGCGCCACAGATTGTGCAACCTGAAACTTTGAGTTTTCATCTTCTTAACTTCCTCTTACTTCTTCCAATCTTTTCCTTTCTGCTACCAATTTATCTTTTTCATAATTGATCTTTGCCTCTAATATGGAACTGGATGACATAGGGGAAGGAGGAAACTCAATAATGGGACTAGAAGATGATGGTTGGGAAGGCTCTTGAGCAATCATCCTTTGAGGAGATGTCTGGATTGATTGATGTCCTCCCAAATGAGCAATTATTCTATCCTTCTCAATGGATTCTTTCTTTAGGTCATTGTAAGCTTTAAGGATCATTTCCATATTAATCCTCATACTTTTATTTATTCAGCATGTTTCTCTACCACCTTCAAGTTAAATTTTGCAGATTCTAGCACTATGCTTTTTACGTCCACCCCTATGGTTTCTACAACCCTTCTTACCATCAAACTACCTGAATAATTAGCATGAGCAGTTTCATTCTCTTTTTTGATTTCTTTCCTCTTTAATGACCATGTAACCAAAGCAGCATGATCATTACTAAATTTGATCCCTTTGATGGTCTATTGAGCTTCTTCTAGGGTAGCATGTATGGTTTTTGTTTCCTTTTTGATAGAATTAAAAACAATCACGTCTGCAATGTCCCATTCGGGTAGAAGGAGGACTCCTATCTTCCTAATCAATGCTCTACCTTCTTCAGGGGTAATCTTCCCAAACTTGTCCAATATTTCTTGTTTGAGTTCTACCTCAATTTTGTTTATATCTCTATCAGGCTGGTCTTCCTATTTATTTTGGCACTTCTCCTTGAAATCCTCAATATGAGTCCATAGAAACTAAATAAATGCTCGAGCCCTCAAAAAATTATCATTTGATAAAAATTCATCAGTGGCCTATTTTTTAATGGGGTCTAATTCCTTCCCAGAAAACTTTGCAACTATTAGATCCATCTCTACATGTTTGGATGCCTCAAGCAACCCCTCTTGCATTTCTTGAGGTGTCACAAAAATCTGTCCCGTGTTTCCCATTCATAGCAATTTGTTTTTCTACCGCTTTCTCATCCATGTGTAAGGGAGATTGAGAAGGAGAGTACACATTTTCCAATTTTTTCCCTTCTTCCTCTGTTCTTTGCCTCTTTGGGGATGACACTAATCCTGAATCTACACTCATTGTCCTCTTCCCTCTTGAGGTAGAAACCTCCTTATCATGTGTCTGTATTTCAGCTTGGCCTCTATGGGATGTCTCCCTCTTTTGCATCACCATGATGTATCCCTACTTCTTATGCAAAATATACTTCCCTGGTGGGATGACCCTAGCATGTGTAGAGATTCTTAGGATAGCTTTAGCCCTTTCTGGTTCTACCTTCTTTACAACCTCTTTCTTTTGATTTAATGTTTGCATAAAATATTCAAAGAGCGTCATAAATGAATCAATATTCTTCTCCCAAGGTTGAAAATCCTTGAAAGGATCATATAATTTATCAAAACATTGCACAAAGTCTAGGGTCTTCTTATAGACCAACCATTTTTCTTTCTTGATTTCCTATTCCTGTTGGTTGAATTCATTTCTAATAATGTCCTCAGGAAAATTGAACTAGTGATCTAGTGCCAAGCGTCTTGTTCTCTTTCTAAACATATCACTTATGAATGCCTCAGGGTAATCACATCTTATTACCAAGGTTGTCAGATGATAAGGCTCAAAATATTTTTGCAAATGTACCCAACCCCCTTTAGTGATAAAAAAATGGCGTACACTTGTAATGGTGGGAAAAATGGTGCCTTTTCCCTTTCCTATTAAAGCCTCCTCTTGCAGTCCACCAATTTGCCTGATTATCTCAGCAATTCCCATTTTAAGAGTGACTTGATATGAGAGTACATATGAGGTGCCTCTAAAACCATGCACTCTGAAAACTGTTGAAACAGGGTACAAAGTAACATCACCCCAATTATGCACTATCTTAATACTTTGAGAAAATTTCTTTGGGCTTAAGAGATTTAACAAACCTTTAGGGATCCTAGGATTTTCAGAAAACAATAAAGCTCTAAGCCTAGAAGCAAAACATCTGTCAAATGTGATGTAGCTAGCCTATTTCCTATCCCATGACAAATCTGTGCTCCACAATTGGACATACATTTCTTCACTATCTTTGACTCTCATCAAATCCATCTCCTCAAAATAATCAACACCCTTGAAAAAGAACATATGCATTAACATAGAATACCAGCCAAATGGTTTGTCTACCTTCACATTTATAATGCCTATCAAACCATGGTGGATTAAATCAACAAAATAAGAAGAAAAATAAAAAATAATGGCTAGATGTGGATGGAGAATCTGCAACATCATGAACATATAATGAATAGGCATCTCATTTTCTTCATCATCTCCAAAAATATGACTCAAAGCACTGTATACTCCTCTGGCCTTTATATTGAAATAATCCAACTTGATTGGATATGGTGTATTAGTTCCTACTACAACCAAACCTCCAATCTTGTTAAATAAATCTCGTAGAGGTCCATTTCTAAGGTAATTCCTTTGATCTTTGTAAACCTCCTTGAGTGAATCAAAATCAATTTTATCCAAGTGAATAGAGGGTTCATTTAATTGTAAAACCTCTTGATGTTATTCAGTTGTGATGCTTATCAACACATTTCCATTTATATCTCTCACATCCTAGGCACATTATCATATCTTTATGCCACTTGAATTAATAAATCAATTTCCATGAAGACTCCTGAAACTACCAATTTCCCCACATCAAATTTCCATATGTTGCTATTGGGTTCAAAAGCATTTCTTTGACTGAAAGATACCTTGAACAATGCTAAATGAGTGAGGCCAATGTTTGCATCTCTAACCCATTTACCCTTGTCATACAAACCCTCTCCAGTTTTCAAATGAGGGTGTTTTGGTACCAATTCCTTAATCTTTGTAGAACCATTTGTGGATCTAACTAATTGTTGCAAAAGATCCTCACAGAAATTCCTTTCCTGATAATATGTTTTTCCTGTGAGTTCTCTTTAGGGTGCCATCTCTAGATTAGGGTTTATCAATTCGAAAATACCCGCTTCATACATAGATCCAATTTACTTCACAATACCAAAACCCTACTATAATTCAAATTCACAATGCTCAAGAGTGGAGTCATAGAATAACTTACCCGTTCTGCAAATGTCAGAAAACATAAATAAAATGCTGCAACTTTGCATTGCTTCAATCACTTCACCAATTATGGCAATTGAAAAATCAAGTAGACAATATTATACGCAATCTCATCAACACTTAGCATTAAATTTCAGCTAAGATGGCCACACATTCCACCATTACTTTTGCATTATTTGAAAATTTGTATCCCAACGGTTCAGTAGACTTACTTTAATAGAGAAACTAGTTTTAAAACATGTCTGTAGATCTCATGAACGTCTTATAAAATCACGTGGCCAACAACAGTTGATTTAGACTACAATCAACTTGGACACATGTCCATCAAGCGCAATGCCTTGAAGACTATCCTTCCATCATCTTTTCCTTGAGGAAAAGTGCTAGTTGTCGTATTAAGATCAAATTACAACCTCTTTTATCTTTCTTTACTTCCGGGAAGGTCCCATCATTTATCCATGTTTAACGCTGGCACAATTCCTCGAACACTAACTGATGATCATCTCTACTTTAAGGCTTTACGCCAACTGTTAGATCAACACCAACTTGACTACACATTAATTTTACCCTTGGCTTTGTAACTGTAGGTCTCAAAAACTTTTTAAGGACATGTGGCCACCAGGCACAATGCCTCAAAGGTTATCTTTCATGCATCTTCTTCATAAGGAAAAGGGTTGACCATTAGATTTGATTTAACCTGACTATAGCTTATCTAATTACCATTTTATAAACCGCAGGTCACACCTCACAGATTGGACACGTGTCATACATGTGCAATGCCTTAATGACTAAACACCCTACATCTCTGGCTTGAGGCAACGCGCCAACCACACAATCATATTTAATATGAAAATTCTTTACCTTATTATTAGCACTTAAATGGACCCACCTTCTACTCATGGCACAAAGGCACAATGCCTTTGTGATTAATCTGATTGCTTCTCTAATTTAAGACTTTACATTCACTGTTGGATGAAATTTAACTTGTCTACACATTACCTTTACTTTAACTTCAGATCTGGCCTGCCACTTTCCATGTGTCCAATAGGTGCAATGTCTTGAATGTTAGATCGAACACATTTATTTTGATGGTTTACGACAGCCACAAGGTATTCTGAGCCTTAACCATTAGTTAATTCACTTCAAATGTGCCCCCAAATATGACAACCCCTACACGTTGAAATGATGCAATGCCTTGAATAGTAACATCACTGCATCTTTAGGTTAAGGATTTATGCCAAATGTTGGTGCTATTTCTTGTCCAATTTATGTCTTGTAATTTTCTTAGGGTCTCCTGTCATTATTGGTGTCAAGGGTTTTAGGATTGAGTTTCAAATTATTTTCATCTCTCTGCAAAAGTTCCCCAAACCCTCAGTCTAATTGAAAATGGTTAAAAATGACTAAAAAAAATACCCTAAATGCCTCGTCCGGTTCTATTTTTGTGTTACTTTTTCGGTCACTTAAGTCATTTTAAGTCATGTGTTTGTGTTGAATGGGTTGCTTTTGTCAAAATATTGTATCATCCTAAACGCTTTAATAATTCCTAAGTCTTTCCATGTAGGTCCCTTTTACATCATCCCCTTATGTATCAAGCAACTCAGAAAAGATTGGATGACACGCTTATTCACTTATCTCCAAGATGCTCGACATCTAACATATAAGTGAACAAGGGGAGGCAACACGTGTCCTTGGTGGGGGAGAGCATGTTAAGAAAGTCCTTTGTTAATGGGTGAGAAACTTAGAAAAGATTGGATGGCACACTTATTCACTTATCTCCAAGATGCTTGACATCTAACATATAAGCGAATAAGTGGAGGTGACGCGTGTCCTTGGTGGGGCTGAGAATATCATAAAGGCATTCTGTTAAATAGTACACAAGTTTGGAAAGATCTGATGGCTCTCTTAATCGCTTATATCCAAGATGCTTGACATCTAACGAATAAGCAAAGGTGACACGTGTCCTCAGTCGACAGTGATTTAAGGGAAAATAAGATAGCTGTCAGATGCGAAGAGTGATATCCAGAATTGACGGCTCAAATTCAAAATTGACAGAACAAGTTGCAGAGAGTCGTTAAACTGCAAAATTGAAGTTGTGGATTAATTGTAGAACGTGTGACACCTCTAGTCAAATTCAATTTGAAAGACTGATTTGATTGAGGCCATGAAATTGATTAAGCCAAGTGCAGCCTCAATAATTCACCAAAGTTATTTGACCAAAGATAGAATTGCAGAGAAAACCAGCTCCACACGACTTCTGTGTTGAACGGGTAAGCTTATTGTTCACTTGCATTCAAAATTGGGGTGGAATTTGCAGTTCAGAGAAGGTTTTAGAGCTCTTGTTTCAGAATCTGGTTCTAGTATTGATAGAAAATGCTTAGAATGGTCCCTAGAGTTGAAATTTTGGAACAGGTCGTTTACCAAAAATGGAATGTTAGGGAAGATTTGTTGCAGCAGTTACCATTGTCTTCAGGGGATGCCACACAAGCTAAAAAAGTAGTTCCACAACATCCCCGCTTCAAAATTGGGGAAGGATAATATGAATCAGGTAGGTGGGAAAAATATGCTATTACTCGTTTTGATGGCCTTACTCTATTCAGGACGGCCTATAGTGAAAGGAATGCCTCTACTCCAGACTACAATATTTGGGAATTAGATGTGGGAAAACTGATAGCTCCTAGTGTGTTCATGGATACTGATTTATTCATCTTGATCACGAACACTTATGATAAGGTGGCTAGGGTTGTTAGGGATACCCGGGGAAACATAATATTGACTGTATTAGCAGATGAAATTAGAAGGATTTTCAAGCTCACTGATCCCTCCCAAAATATGGATGATATTGATCTTGAGTATTTCAAAGAAATATACAATAACCAAAGAGACTATTACAGGGGTGAAGTAATGAAGGGGTATGCCAACAAAATAGGAGACTTGGTAGTGATAGGGCCTAGAACCCCAGAACCCTTTAAATTGGATCTTTTCAATGGCAAAGCCAGAAAAATACACAGTGCCTTGTGCAATGTTTTGGGGATAAATGAAATAGGGGCAATGCCTGTCCATATAATGTTGATGGTTGTTCAGATTCTGCATCCCCACTTGTCAATGGTTTTTGATTATGCATCTTATATTTCTCAGGAAATGCATGATGGTTTGTCAGGGATCCAAGATGGAAATATACATAAACCAATGGGTTGGTATTCCCTCATGATGCATATGTTCTTATTCAACAGTGCTGACTTCTTTGAAGAAGAAATGAAATTGGAAAAGTTTCAAGATGGTAAAGAGTTGCCTGTTCAGATGTGGAGTGTAGATTTGTCCTGGGACAGAAAGAATGCTATCTATGTGTATTTTGACAAAGTTTTTGCAACCAGACTTAAGTCATTGCTAAGCAACCAAAATGCTAGAGTTCATAATGAAATAATGATGCTTTTAAGGCCTATGGAGTATGCCCCAGAGTTGAAAATT